>LR749505.1:2341966-2429571 GCA_902729485.2 Mus minutoides | reverse complement strand
ATTATTTCCCATAATTCTTTAACAAACACAGAGGGTTTACAGCAGACACTACTTACCTATTTCGTATTCTCAACTGTTTTTCCTCTGCCAGATTCCAAGTGACAATATGCGAAGTTAAGACAGCCAGGGAGGTCAGAGACATAAGCAAGCATTGCTTAGGGGTGGAAGAGAGTCCCAGGAAAAGTTTCTAAGGGTGCAAACTCAGTCATTAGTATTTTCTTTCATTTATATCTTCTTTCTAATTTCTACGCAGAATTCAGACATGATGGCTGGTACTCCAACTGCCATCTTGAACCAAGAGCCATTTGGAAGCCCGAAACCATGTGACCAGGATGGCACAACAAAAGTAAAGCTTCGAGTCCCCGGTAACAAAGGAGTTGTCACAGAACCTTGGAATGAACGGTCTGTGTACAATTTTCAGTGGCTTTCAACTTGTGGCCCCTTTGGCAAACCTTTTTCTCCAAAAAATATTTACATTATAATTCATTACAGTAGAAAAATTACAGTTATGAAGTAGTAAGGAAAATTGGGGGCTGGAGAGATGGTTCAGCAGGTAAGAGCACTGACTGCTCTTCCAAAGGTCCTGAGTTCAAATGCCAACAACCACATGGTGGCTCACAACCATCTGTAATGGGGATCTGACGCCCTCTTCTGGCGTGTCTAAAGACAGCTACAGTGTAAGTACATATAATAATAATAAATAAATCTTAAAAAGAAAAGAATTGTATGGCTGGGGGGTCACCACAACTGGAGGAGCTATATTAAAGGCTTACAGTATTAGGAAGGGTGAGAACTACTGCTCTACATGAAAAGATAATATCGCCCTTGTTTAAGCCAATGTGTAAGTAACTAATCGTATGCCGGTGTCTATAATTAGTCTGTCTTTCAGAGAAGAAAATCATCCCAGTAAGGTCAAGATATTTGCAAAAAAATGACTGTTAGTAAAATAAGAGGCTACAGTCACAATGGCGATAGAGACCACTGTCCTTCCCTCCTGGTCCCAAAGAACCTTAATGCATCTTTGGTTACAAAGATGCATTAAGATTCTCTCTCTCTCTCTCTCTCTCTCTCTCTCTCTCTCTCTCTCTCTCTCTCTCTCTCTGTGTGTGTGTGTGTGTGTGTGTGTGTGTGTGTGTTCATTCTTGGGGCTGGAACCCAGACCCTCATGAATGCTGGGTAAGTAGGTAAGTACTCTCTGACTGAGTAGGGCTCCCCAGGGCCAGCTAGTGGTATTCTGCCTGAAGATCAAAGGGTCTAGCTGCCTTCAGGAGCTGCTTCCTCTCCCTGGGGGCCTCTTTAATCTCTGCTTTTTCAAATCATCCTTCCCACCTCTCCACCTTTGGCCTTTCTGCTTTTCAGGGTTTACCAAAGCCATTTGATCAATGGTATGAGTTAGGTTTGGAGCTCTGAGTGTCAGAACAAACACACAGTACAGAGAATGAGGTTGCTCCAACTGTACCTTAGCCCTGGCAGACCCCATGTCTAACAACTGCCCAACACCCAGATCTGAGTCCTTTGATTTCCCAGCCATTCCTTCTCTATCTCCCCCCATCTAATACTTCTCCTCTTGGCTCTTACTCAACTTCCTTTGCCAGTTGGAATAATTGAGAAGTAGGCAACCGCACATTCATATGAACTTCTCAGGAGTCGATGAGTGGCTGGCACAGGGAGAACCAAGCCAGCCACATCATCATGCGCATATCCACTAGCCTCCACACCCAGAGCACATGTGCCAGAGAGGGTGGGGAAGGTGGTCCAGGCCCTGGGAAGACATACAACTTAAAAACATATCTTCATGGAACTGCAGAGATAGCTCAGAGGCTAGGAGCATGGGCTGTTCTTATAGAGGACCCAGATTTGAGTCCTAGAGCCCAAATAGTGTCTCACAACCATCCATAACTTTGGTCTAAGAGGATTTGATGCCCTCTTCTGGCCTCCTTGGGCACTGGATGTATGTGATGCTCAGATATAAATGCAGTTAACATATAGAAAAAAAATAAACTGCCATACATATAAAATAAAACAGAGAAAAACAAGAATAAAATGTAAAACCCAAACAAAACAACAAAAAAAATGAAGAAAAAAAAAGTCTTCACAATGTCTTTGAAAGGAGTATGGGGTATTGGCTCTTTTCTTATCTATCGACTAGCTGAAAAATAGAAATACTGACCTTTGTTCAGCAGGATGGACTCAAGACAGCCAGACAAGGGTAGTAGAAACTGGCCCTGGAGAGCAGAGACGGGTATCAGCAGGACAGGAGGGGCAATGTGATTTCTTGGCCTCTCAAACTTCAAAGTTTACCTAAAGTTTGGTTCTCTTACTGTTTCGAGCCAGTGTCTGTGTTTGTTTGTTTGTTTGTTAAGAAAAAAAAAACATGCTACCTGCTCTGCCCTATCCCTTGCCCTGGACTCTCCAGCCTGGTACTTTGTGACTTCCTAGGGCTAATATGTCCATGCCTTAGTTGGGATTTCTATTGCTGTGAAGAGACCATGACCACAGTAACTCCTACAAAGGAAAAGGTTTAACTGGGACTGGCTTACACACACAGAGGTTTAGCTGTTATCCTGGCAGAAAGCATTGCAGTGGGCAGGCAGACATGGTGATGGAGAGGTAACCACGAGCTCTGAATCTGGATCGGCAGGTGGCAGGGAGAGAGACAGAAAGAGAGAAAGAGAAAGAGAGAGAGAAAGGGAGAGAAAGGGAGAGAGAGAGAGAGAGAGAGAGAGAGAGAGAGAGAGAGAGAGAGAGAGAGAGAGAGAATGGGCCTGGCTTGAGTGTTTGAAACCTCAAAGTCTGTCCCCAGTGACACATTTCCTCCAACAAGGCCACACCTCCTAATATTGCCACTCTTTGGCAACCAATCATTCAAATCCACGAGGCTACAGAGGTCATTCCTATTCAAACCACCACAGTCCGCCAAACAGAAAAAAGGCCTTGGGGGTATCGATGGGTTTTTTTATTCTCAGATAAACTTGAGCAAGAAACCTTGAAGACTGCTGTTGCCGTTGCTGCTGTTTTGATTTAAGTGGTATTGAGTTGCAATCCCCTGGTCATTTACTCGGTGAGCCCACAAGCCAGGGACACAGCCTGGCATTCAAGGCCGCTCCAGTTCCCAGTACGCTAATGATAACTTCACAGACACTGAATCTTTGCAGTTTCCAAACAAAACCTTGGTACACCAATCCCAGGACGCCAGGGAAACACTCCATCATTACCCGGGCTTTGCTCAGCTGGTCCTCACTGACTGCCAGCAATCTGCAGATGAGCACTTCCTGCCTTAGGGCTCTCTGTCCCATTCTCCACTCCCTGCCTTCTTTCCCCAGTCTCTCACAGGTTTACCTCCCAAGACCCTTTGCAAAGCCAGCCAGGGAAGTGGCCCCTGAGCTGGGCTCATTAGGGTAACGTGGCAAGCTTAATAAGGACTTTCTCCAGTCATTCATATTGTGCCAGAGGCGGACAGGCTTGAGCTGTGCCAGTCCCCTGTGTGAACATCACAGCTCCTGAACTTCCCTCCATATTATCTGCCAAAGAACAAAAGTTGTTCTCTCCTCATTCAGAACACCTAGGCATAAAACGCTGGGTGGAATGGGCTCGTGGCCAAATTGGAATCCCCTCACTATGTCTTTCTTACATTCGAGTTTTTGTTTTGTTTCTTACATTGTATTATTATGTTACTTATGACATGATCCTGATTTTTTAAGAGAAATAATTGATCTATACAATGGGGAGCTCAGCAGTAAAGTGTTAGCCATGCAACCACACGGATCTGAGGGTGGACCGCTCATACCCGGGTGTCACCAGACATAGTTGTAGTCCCAGCACTGAGCAGGAGCAGAGAGAGATGGATCCCTGGGTTTGGATCAGTCAGACTAGCCAATCAGTGAACTCTGGGTTTGAAGAGAGACCCTGTCTGAAAATAGAATAATTCGATGCATTCACCTACCCACCTATTACACATTTATTAAGTGCCACATATGGGCCAGGCACAGGCACTACAGGGAATAGTTCCTCCCTTACAGAGCCTTACAGTCTAATAGCAATAGTGATGAATTAATCAGTTAATCAATGAGCAAACAGACATGTTGCAATAAACTAAAACAATTACTTCAAGAACTCTTATCCGCATGTCTTGTCTCCTGCCATGCTTTGGGGGGTCAGGCTAGGGTAATGATGAAGGTCCTGGGTCTTGCCTCTCTTCAAAGTGGGGCTCATTACCCTCTTTTATGGGTGAGGAAACCGAGGCTCAGTTGTAGAGCAGCTAGCCTGGGATTTGGAAAGAGCTAGAATCTTGTTGCCTTTCATCTGGATGCATTAACTACTCTCATCTACCAAGTTCCTTCTGGATGGCCTGGATTGCCCACACTTGGTGACCAGGTCCAGGTATGGCCCAGAGCTTAAATCCAGTCCTGTCCTAATAGGATATTCCTGGTGTCCATCACCCCTGAACCTGGAAGGAGGAGAGAGAAAAGGAAAGCAGAGGAGGCCACAGGGGAGGCTGCAAGACAGGAGCTTAGCTACAGAGAGTGAATGGGGAAAAGATCCATTCAGTCCTCTTCTGCCTCAGGAGAGGTTGGCCCGGATGCTCTCTAGTGTAAAGTCCAGCTTATCTCTAACTCAAGAATGGTCTTTAGCAATAGGTGTTTTCAATCCTGAAGGAAGGCAGGTCCCTGGGAAAGACCAGGCTGAGAGAGGAAGGTCAGGGAGGGTGAGAGAATGGAGAAGGAAGAAAAGACAGGAAGTCACAGTACCTGAGGGGACCAGGCATGGGTTCTAAAGCCTGGTAATTTTCCTGGCTTTGCGGAACCTCAGCCTAGCCTCACAGTTCCAGCTGTGGGATGATGCTGACAAGATGTGTAAGAACAGCCCATAGGGTACAAAGGCTGAGGGAGCAGTAAAGCTCTTGGGAAGAGTGTGACCATGTGTCTTGGCATAGCGCTGCCTGAGATGCTCTGCAGACCTGAGTCCCACCAGGTAGCAGCCACCTGAGAGCAGAAGACCCGAGGCTGAAGTCCAAACAAGACAGCAAATAACTTTCGAGTAGTCTGGGTGGCTGCAAAGCCCCCAAAGGGGGTGACACCACTAAACCTACCAGGGTCAACAGTGTCTCCTTAGAGAACAAGTGAAAGCCTTGTCCAAGGCTGTAAAGTTTCAAAAGCTGGAGAGCACAGGCCCAAGGCTGAGGCGAGAGTCCCCACCCCCACACCTTTCCCTCTCCTGCTTCTGCCTTTCTCACACACCCTTCGGAGCTGTTATTCACATGCCATGTAATTCGCCCATTTAAAGTGCACGATTCAAAAGGTTTTAGCCTACTATGTTATTAATTCTTTAAACTGTGGTAAAATAGATGTAACGTGAAATTTGTCATTTTAACCATTTTTAGTTCTACACTTCAGTGGCACTAATGACAAGGACAGGATTCTCCCATTCTCACCATCCCCAAACAGAGATCCAGCCCCCACTTTAGGCCAGGATCCCCACTTCACCCTCCCTCCCCCAGCGCTGGAAGCCTCTATTTTTTTTTACATCCTGTCTCTATGAATTTACATGTTATAGATAATTACTAAAGCAGGATCATACAGTACTGTGTTTTGTTTACTTTTATTCTTTTGGGTTTCAGTCTAGCTGACTTCGTTTCGCAAATTCTCTTTGTTCATCCAAGTCACGTGTGCCAGAGCTCCTGCTGTCCAAGTCCAAAGGCTGAACTCATTTAGGTTGAGTAAAGTACACTTCAGATTCCCTTATCTTCATTTGGAGATCCCATCATCTTCACTGGGAGTCCGACAAGGTGGGTCGTCCTTTTACAGGATGAGACACAAGAAGTAAAAACCCTTCCTTGTCCCACAGCACAGAAGCAGACAGGGGGGGGGGGGAGAGTCAGGAGTACAGCCCCTCCCCCAACCTTGTCTTCACGCCCTCCTTCTTTAAGCCCCTGCCTCACTCCACCTTTTGCCCTTATCCCCATAGTGCGCACTTGCCAACTCTGGATTCTCCACATGGGTCCCTGAGCCTCAGCCATTTTGGACCTTTATCCTTCCCAGGGTGTGGCCTCCACCTGTGGCCACCTCTTCAGGGATTCTAGGGCAGCAGGTTCAGTGGATCTGAAGTGCTTAACTCTCCTTGCTTCCTGGTGCCCAGGCTTTGGAACTCCTCAGAAGAGGCATCCCTGTTATGCCAGACAAGCCACAGAGGCAAGATGCAAGCTCAGCTGCCAAGAGCCATATGTCCTTTGTGGTCAGTCCCCAGCTGACTCTCCTGGGCCTGGCTGAACATCTTCTATGATTTGAGTTGTTTCTATGGGGAGAGAAAGAAGTTGACAGGCTTCTTCTATATACACTTTCTGATGAAAGAAAGAAAGAGAGAGAGAGAGAGAGAGAGGAAGGAAGGAAGGAAGAAAGAAAGAAAGAAAGAAAGAGAGAGAGAGAGAGAGAGAGAGAGAGAAAGAGAGAAAGAGAGAAAGAGAGAAAGAGAGAAAGAGAGAAAGAGAGAAAAGAAAGAATACCTCTGATCGGACAGCATCCCAGGTCTGCACTCAGTCTATGGCCTACCCACTTCCCCACACCCTCATTCCCAGATCTGATCAGGAACTGGCCCTTCTGTGCCTTCACCTCTGTCTGCTGTAACAATTCCCACATACAGAGTGTTCTCAAATGTTACAGAGCCGATGAGCCCTCACTCAACCCTATGGGGCCTGATGTGCTTTAGAATTGATAAGGGTCTAGGTTTGGGGGACAGTGACATGATACTTTTCCCCTCTGTGTGTACTGCCCTGCGGCGTCTGGGCAGGCTCCCTGCCATCAGGCACATTAATACTTCTGCAGTGCAAGGCATGAATATTCACGCCAAGAGGGATAAATAAAATACTATAAATAGCCACAGCTCAGGGCAGGTTTTGCCTCCAAATGAGTTGCATAAAGACTGTCTCTTCTGGTCATGTTGCAGATAGGGAAGGCTGCTCCTGACACAATTATTCCTGGTTTCCTCTAAGTCACCCACTAACCCCTGTGGCTTGCCACCTCTGTGTGTGTGTGTGTGTGTGTGTGTGTGTGTGTGTGTATACTCTGTCACCCTTGGTTAACTACAGCACAATGCACTATTTCAAGACCTTATAGACTGCCCTGAAGAGTCTTAATTCCCTCTCACTCCAGGCCAACAGCCACTCCCTTCTGACTATAAGAACACCCCGTTTCACTGCCTCCTTCCCAAATAGGTCTGCCACTTGACAGGATCCTCTAGCCCCTCTGTCACTGAAGGGTTTACACAGGTGGTGGAGTGTAGACATGCAGTAGAGTGTAGACAAGAGTTAGGAAGAATCCCTTTGGAAGACCGAGAAAGATGCTTTGCCTTGGGGGCAAGGGTATGGAGTGAACTGTCTTGGGAAGCCTTCCTGACCTTTGCCTACTTGGCAATGGAGTGTGTGTGTGTGTGTGTGTGTGTGTGTGTGTGTGTCTTTCACCCTTAGCATGCGGCTGAAGCTGAGTTCTGAAAAATTGTCTTCCTAGGATGCCCCATGTCACTAGAGGATGGCCAAGGGCACTTTGTGTTAGCACCAGGACACTCCAAGCCCCACCTAACTATGTGACCCTTGACCTGCATTGCCAGGACAATGACCTTCAATCCCACTGACTCCACATTTGGCTCAGTCCCCACCCTCAATTGTGTGACATCATTTTCCGTATAAATTAGGAAGTCACCCCCTCCTCGCTCTCTTTTTCTTCTCTCTCTTCTCTCCCCCCTCTTTCTCTTTTTCCTCTTCTCTGCCCCCTACCCACTCAATAAACCTCTCCCACGTGGAATCACCTTGGCCTGGTCTGCTGTTTGGTTAATCCGCTCAAAACATATATATATATAGATATAGATAGATAGATAGATAGATAGATAGATAGATAGATAGATAGATAGTAATTTTCATATCATTTTGGAAGCCAGAATACATATCACAAGAATATTGACAAGGCCAGAACCAAGCTTTTCGCTTTTATAAGATTTTATTCACTCACTCACTCACTCACTCACTCACTTTTAAATTTTTATGTGGATGAATGTTTGCTTTTATGTATACATGTGCATCATCTATGTGCCTGCTGCCTGTTGAGATGCTAAGAGGGCACCGAATCCCCTAGAACTGGGTTATAGATGGTTGTCAGTCACCATATGGATGCTGACAGCCTAAGAACTGAACCTATGTCCTGGGAAAGAGTAGCAGGTATACTCAACTGCTGCCACATCTCTCCAGCGCCAACAGGACCAGTGCAGATTATAGAAAACCTTCCCATCCAAGCTTGGGGCACGGACTCTTATCTCAGCTTTTCAAGAGGCTGAGGCAGGAGGATCACAAGCCCAAGGCCTACCTGGTTAACTTAGTGGGCTACATTTTTAAAATAAAAAGAAAACTAAAGTAAACTTACAAGAGATAGGGATATGGCTCTGTGGTGTAACATTTATCCAGCACCTTAAAAGTTCTAACAGGAACAAAGAAGAGAGGAAAAGAAAAAGAAAACCTTCACCCTCCTAGCAGGTGTAGCCAAGGGAAGTCAGGAAGCAGAGAAGTCCAGCCTTCCTTGACTTTGGGAGGAGACAGCATCTATATCTTGGAGTAGTGGTGATAAGTCTCTCCTGGAGTAAGGGAGTGTCATTTGAAGAGAATTGTCCTTTGATTTCATGATATGAGTGTGAACCTTCATTAGTAAGCACTGAGTTGTCTCCTTATTCTGCCTAGGACTTGGAGACCTAGGTGTCTAAAGACCCCTTAAGATCTTTGGTAGTTAGAGGTGATCTTCAGCCTGGTTGCCCTGAAAAAAAAAAAAAAAAAATGAAACCCAACTGCTGCTCTTGAAGGGGGTCAGCACCGATGCCAGAGCAGGTGAGAGAATGGCAGTGGCCTCCCCTCACAGACCTCAAGTACAGCCCCTCCGCCCAGGCTCCTGCAGTGCCCACCGTGGAAATATGATGTGCACAGGAGCAGAGAGGAGGAGAGGGCAAGATGGTTAAGACAGCAAATAAAGACAAATGGAGAGGAACAAACCGGGAGAATGCCTGGCTTCAGCTCTCTCCCCTCCCCACTTCCCCTAGAATATCAAATTATGACCTAAAATCGCTGGATACATATTTTATTATGTGTATAATTTAAAGGATTAGAGTGAGACAAAGAATTCATAAGCTGTAGTCACATTAGAAGACAAATTGTTTCCATTAATCTCGGAAGAAGGGAGGGAAGGAGAAAAATGCACCAGAGCCATAGAAAGGCCATCAAGGAGACCCCGCTTGGGAAGGGGCGCCTGGACAAGGATGCTTTCTTCTCTCCCTGCCTCAAGCAGTGCCCCACCCCTACACCAGCCTGCTTGCTCCCAAGAAGGCTGATCTGCAATGCAGATTCATCTCAGCTGCTTTTTGCTTCTGTTGCCAACCAAAGATGGTTTAAATAACATGTATTGTTCTGTGTGATTCCTTATGCAAATGTTTCTGGCCTGTTTGTTATTCCTGAATAATTTCCAAAGCCTGCTGTCTGGGCGGAGGAAATGGCTCACTCACCCAGCTGTGTCAAGAGTCACCTGCCAGAGTCAAAGAACAAGAGAAGAGAGTTTTAATGGCCTCAGGCCCATGGTGGAAGACCCAGCTGGCAAGCCCCACCCCTCTGACGAGGTTCTAGGCTGGGGAATGTCATGTTGGGAATGAAATACAAGCAGCTAATCCAACAATGGAAGTTTTACAGTAGAGGGAAAGGATGCCCCAAACTGGAAGTACCACTATGCCTGCTTCACCATGGATGGCATGGAGCCATCTTTCAAGGTAAACTGTGGGACCAAGCTTTGCCCTACTGTGTATGAGTGGACAAAGGACTCAAACCTCAGACTGGATGGCTGGGCTATGCACGCATTCACTAGAAGTTTCCTTGTCACTTCCACTCTCTTCGAGGTTTCATGTATCTCAAGAGTTTCTCAAAGTTGCTAGAGTTCCTGATCTTCCTGCCTATACTGCTTGAGTGCTGGGGTTACAGTCATGGATTGCCATGCGGGTGTATGTGGTGCTGGAGATTAGACCAAGAGCTTTGTGCATGGTGCTAAATGATGGAGAGCTCAGATGTAGGAGCTGCAACAGAACTGGGTCTGGATGTGCTCTCTGTAAGTTGCAGGGAAGCTCTTAACTCTATGCCTCATTGTATTCACCTGAGAAGTGAGACAAAGCAGGAAGATTATGTCAGGTCAGATAAACAGCACTCATAGCAAAGAACCCAGAGAGTGAACCCTACTCTAAAAACGTAGGTGTGTTTAATATGTATCCTAACATTTTAATTTTTAGGTTTATTGACTTATTTTATTTCTAAGTTTATTTACTTATTTATGTTGCATAATAGTCTATGTGTCTATGTATATGATCTCAGCACTCAAAAAGTAGAGTCAGGAAGATCAGGAATTCAAGGCTTGCTTTGGCTACACAAACAAGTTTGAGACACTCTTGGGATACATGAGACCTGAAATGGGTGAGTTCAGGATATATGAATTCACAGTAGCACGTTCCGCTTCGGGGTTCTGAGGAAATTCCAGAAGAAATTCCATGAGCTAGTGGAAGTGAGAAGGCTGTAAACATTGAGCAAGCTTACCTTTCTGGTGCCCCAGCCTGCACTCTACAGGACTGGCCTTGAGAGGAAAGCCTACTTCATACCCTCAGTCTAAGCCCATTCCAGCAAGGAGCAGGACCCAGCACGCCTGTACGGCCCAGACATCTGTCTGCTCAAGCCTGACTCTGAGATCAAACTGGGGAACATGTCACATGCTCTGGGGTGTTCAGGATGGCATTGGCAAGAGGCCACAGTAGTAAACTCTAGAGGAAGAGGGCCAGCTATCCAGGCAGACTGAGAGCAAGGCTACCAGCTGCTCAGGGGAGTAAATCAGTGGGGCTTCCTCCAAAACCATGGGCTGGCTGGAGAGAACCTAGCAGTGTTTCCCAAAGTGAGGTTTGAAATCTAGAGATGACCCTAACCTGGGTCATTCAAATATTCTCTTGCCCGTCTCTCCCCCTTTTACTCTCATCCCCTTCAATGGAGAAGACCCCTACCCTCCAAGCCATCCCTCCTTCTGTCCCATGGGGCTGTGCAGACAATTTGAGGGACAAAATTCCACTCATGGCCAGGTCCTAGGCTTGAGCCTATGTTGTGCAACAAGAAATAGATGTATTAACACAGGGACTTCTTTTCAAACCAATTAGTGGTAAGTTGTTTTTTGTTGTTTTTTTTTTTTAAAGCTACGACCTGATTTAAAATAGGTTAAGTAAACAACTGTGAGGTAGGACTTGAAGACAACAGAAACACTGGAAAAAGGTTTGCAAATGAGAAGCCTAAACAGAACTCATGAATGAAGGCCAGACTGACCCCAAAAGCAGAACAAGACAGGCGGGTCTGCTGTCACTTCTGATTTCACTGGCAGAAAAAGCCTCCCTTGAATCTACCACGTAAATTCAAGGACTGGGTCTTCTGGTCTTACTTTTCTCTTTGCTGTTATAAAATGCTTGATACAAACCAACTTTGGGGGATAAAGGATGTATTTGGACTCCTGGTTTCTGGGGATTCTAATCCATCCTGGTGGATTCAGAGCAGAGCATGTGGCAGGACTCCTTATATCTTGACTGAGCCAAAAACAGAGAAGGGACCAATCATGTGCCAGGCTATATCCCCTAAAGAGTCCCAAAACAGTACCACAAGCTATTAACTACATGTTAAACACACGTGCCTATAGATGACATATCACATTCAAACCAGGACACTTTCTGTAAAAACTAGTATACCATGGACTGACAGGAAGATGGGGGCCTATGATAATGTTGACCTCATGATGTTGCATGTGAGGGCATCCTCCTCAGAATGCCTGAGGGTCCCTCTGGGACTTCCTCTCCTCTGCAGCCTCTACTGTCAATGAGCACATGGGATCTAGAGGAACATCTGTCACCTCGCTGATGCACTGGACAGGTCAGCCACTCCCCTCAGGTGCTCCAAGTATGAACCACAGGCTTTCAGCTCTTGCTCAAAAATGCCATCCCCATGGTCCTTCATAAACTTCCCAAACCAGTAACAGGAAAGAACTGGACTCTTCAATCCTAGCTCAGCCCGTTAAATGCATTACTACCCCCCTTTGCCTGAGCCATGCAGAAATGAGCCTGGCTTCTGGGAGTAGTAGTGAGGACTAAAGAGGCTTAGAAAGTTCTAAGCACCATTTTTGGCGCACTGAGCAGTGCAGTATGAGCCCCTGCATTGGGGTTCTCCTGGAAACTCATCTTTCATAAGCACCCCAACCAATGGTATTATCAAGATTGGGAACCATGGTTCTCAGTTGTTAGGGTTTATGAATCCCTGCTCTGAATCACCATTGGCCCTCATTCCTGCAGGGTAGGAATTCATTCCTGTAGTCAGCTTAACTCCCAGCAGCTGCCAAAACCAGGTCCTTTGGAAATATGAGACACATGAATGACTAGATCCACCTCAAATTCTGCTGGATCGAGTGTGAAATCACTGACCTCTCTCCTGCCACCTAATTTTAGCTCCAAATTTTATAACATATACCTACATGTGTGCAAGTGCACACACACACACACAGAGAGAGAGAGAGAGAGAGAGAGAGAGAGAGAGAGAGAGAGAGAGAGAGAACTGAGGCAGACTCACCTTATATTGACATGTAAAGACATAGGCAAAGAATAAACCTCAACAAAGGAAAGCAGAGTCCACTGCCCAGTCTTCTTCCTAGTGACATGTTTGGTCATGACCCTACACCTGTTCTGCTCACTTCCTCAAGAAGGATAGAGGATGGGCAGAGAGCTGAAAGCCCCAGCACGATGAGCCAAGACTCCTGAGGGACTGTGGGATCCATAAAACCAAAAACTGCTTTTGTAGTTGTTATGGTCTTCATAATAACTCTAATAATGATGTGACTACACCCCCACCTTTCCTTTATGATCTTCTTCCCTCTCCCTAAGAAGTGGGTGGAACCAGGGGTCCTGGTCCTTTACTAAATTGAAACCAGGTCTTGATTACCCTTGAGTCCTGGGAGGGATGTGGGAAAGGCTGTGATTCTGCCAGCACTCCTAAAGCACTTCCTTCACTTATCAACACATACTCCCGAGTGCCTTGCTCATGGGGAGGATGGCTAGGGAGGCAGGAGTCAAAGCTATGATCCTATGATGGGGGTCACAGGGACCACATGATCTCCTGAAGACCTGAGATTATCACACATGAAATAAAAAAATACCATGTGAGAGTGTAGTGTAGTGACGGGGAGGGATGTGAATCTAGAGCAAACAGAACAGCTGCATCTTATCCTTAATCCTCCGCTTTTTCATTCATAGCATGGGGATGATAACTCCCTCACCATGTTGCTCTGAGGACTCATTGTTATGCAGCCCCCTCCCTGTTCCATGGTGGATGCGTTCCCAAGCCTACAATGGTACTACATTACAGTACCGTTTTCCCAATACATACACAATGCAGTCCCTTCTCCCTCTTAACTAAGCGCTTCTCACATACTGTGACTGAAACTTCGGCAGCAGTTCAAGGTGTGACAGAAGGCTAGCATGTATCCCTCCTTCCTCCTTCACGACTTCACAGATCGAGCACTTGTTCTTACTGTAAATCTTAACAACCTCAGCATACGATTTTTTTTTCCTTTCCTTGTAGAGCATGCTCACCTTTATGGAGATTTATAGCATCTCTTCTGCATGTCTCTTATTGCCAGCTTTGCAATCCTTGTGCTCTGCACCAATTACCAAGTGAAATAAGGACCACCTGAGCAAAACCACGGTGGCACCAATACCCTAACGGCCGATGTGATACCTAGATGGCTATCTTAGGGTGGGTGGCATATACGCAGTGGCAGTTGGGACAAAGGGATGAGTGGCCCCCGTCTGGATGAAGGGGGACAAAGTGAGACTCTCTCATGCCATAAAGAATGATAGGAAATGCAAAACTCGTCAGTTGTGCAATTCTAGAATGCTCCATCTAATATTCGCAGCTAGTCGTTGATTGCAATAGTGTCCTGCTGCTCGCCTCTCCTTCAGCTCTCACATCCCTCTCCAC
This sequence comes from Mus minutoides, assembly GCA_902729485.2. Taxonomy (NCBI): domain Eukaryota; kingdom Metazoa; phylum Chordata; class Mammalia; order Rodentia; family Muridae; genus Mus; species Mus minutoides. The sequence goes on along the minus strand of LR749505.1, from coordinate 2,415,515 downwards.
TTCTTTCCCACACCTGCTCCTCTCTGGAAGCCAAGATGCCACCTGCCAAGCCTGCCTGACCCTTGGGTAGCTCTGCAGGCTCTTCATTTAGATCACAGCCTGAGGTAAAGAACAGATCTCTGCAATTCTGTCCAGATCTCATCTCATAATGCTGAGCCTCCGGTAACAAATATAACCCATTAGCACAGGACGGTGTTTCTTCTCTCTCTCTCTCTCTCTCTCTCTCTCTCTCTCTCTCTCTCTCTCTCTCCTACTGTTACTTAGTCTGCTTGTTTCTTAGTTTGGACTTGATTTTAATGAGACCTGGTAATTATTGAGAGTAATGGAGACTATTGCAGAGTTCTGTGAGCTACTGCTAAAAGACTGACATTGACAAGTTTGTAATGTCCCTGTCCCCAGTACAATGTGAATGGTCCCATTTGTTGTCATCCCTTGAAAGCACATGCCTCATTCCATACTGTGTGGAGAAGCCACTGGTAACCCCTTCTCTCCCTCCCCCTAGCCTGTAGGGACTCAGAGAAGCCATATTCATTAAGTGGCAAAAGGCTGGGAGACAGTGTCACGTGAGGTCCTCCACTCCATGTGGAGAAGGGCAAGAGCTAAAAGGCACAGTAGTTCTCTTCACAGACCTGAAGGCTACGGAGGACCCAGATGCAGAGGGCAGGGCACACTGAGGGACAGTTACCAGAGGCACACTTATGCTCAAAGACGGGAGGGATCTTAAATACTTAGAGCTAGCTCATCAAGAAATAGGCTGTTTCAAAAGGGAAGACGCTCACAGAAATGACTCCGTGGGGCTCATAGAGTAAACCTGTTGACAGAGTCAGGTGGGAACATGTGTGCTAAGGTTCACGGACTCTGTATTTACTAAATGTGTAAGCATGTGTGCTGACTGGAGGAGAAGGACATGAGTGAGGTGTTCTCCTGAAGGAAGAGGCCTCAGACAGACACTCAGAAATCAATAGAATTGAACTTTCCTTCATATGGGTAGATTGGATGACTCTTAGCTGGGATACTTCAAGCCACAAGTTCTACTTGTCTTGGCCCAGTCCTGCCACCCTGGCCTCCTGTTCCTGCCTTTCCGGAGAGTGCTTAGACTTGCTCGTCAGCATATGGAAAACCATTGCCAAGACTTCAGGCATCTCCGAAGGCTCACTGCCGCCAGCTCTGGTCACTAAAGTTCATGTTCACACACCGAGGAGTTGCGTCCTGAGAAAAGCCTGAGTTCCGAGGTAGGGAGGATTTGCTTGTGGCTTTACTTAGCTGGGATCACCTTAGTCATCTGGATTTCATTACCTTGTGTGGCTAGTAGGTAGATTGAGGTGCAGGAAAAGAGAGGGAAAATTAAAAACCACATCCATGAAAACAAGCTACTCCTGGGTCAATCATTGAATTCAGATGCAGCTGAGCCCGGTGTGGATCGAACCCAACCTTGCCCTACAGCTTTGAAGGTGGCAGATCCATCGTGGGGCATGCAGCAAGTTACTTCTCCACATCTCAAATTCACTTATCTATAACGAGTAAAGAAAATGCATATCTTGTAAGGTTGCCATGATGGTGAGCCAGAACAGAAATAATGTGTCAACCTAATGAGAGAAGACGAAGACAGTGTCTCCCACAGGGCAGGTACTCAGCAAACAACCATCTATTCACTTCCCTCCCTCATTCAGCCACATAGATAGTAGTGGAATAGACACAGCACTAAGAAGGACACCGTGTTGGGTATAGGAAGAGTATCTGTCAGCCCCTCAAAGCTGTGCCCAGCCAGGCTGATTTTCAGGCCCAAGGGGACTGCTCCAGTTTCAGGGCAATGGATGGAAGAGACAGGTAGACAGTGAGTGAATTCTTACAATACCTATGGGCATATCTGACCAGCCTGTTAGGCCAAGATGGGTAATAATATCTCCAGTGTAGTACCCCAACTTTGAGCTATCTTGGGTGATTCACTGAACCTTGGTGACTGTATAACAGGTGCCGTGACACCTGCTCCACAGAGAAGGCACAAGGATTCGGTACAGACTGCTTAAGTCTCTTAACACAACGCCTGCTGATACAACAGGGTTTTACAACATTAGTCACCATCCCCTTTCTTCTACCTGCTGTTCATTCTAGCCCTTGACTGGGCCATCACAGAGATATCAGGTACCCAGAACAGGCTACTGCCCCCTGAGTATCTTCGGTACTAGGGCTGTTACTCACATGAAAACCAGTAGCAGACCAGAGCAGGATGAGAAGGATGAAGGCAGAGGATGCTGAAAAACTGGCCAGCATTTATTAGGAAGAAATTCTTGGTGGATTTAAATGGAATTAGTGTATTGTCTCATACCGCATGCCACGCTGGCCTATCTTTAGAAATTATAACCCAAGGAAAGTTCTGGGGATACAAGCATCCCTGCTCTCAAGGTTGGCTCTATAAATACCCTCCCACCCGGCCTCAGCAGCTCTCCTCTGATCCAGAAATAGTCCCTCCTCTCTTCTCTGTGGCTCTCTCTGTTCCCAGACAGTGGCTCCTAAAAGGTACAGCTCAGAGCCCCCAAGCAAGCTAGATGTGAAGTCTCCCCCTCTGCCCTCTTTCCTCTACCTCTGCACCCCTAAAGGCTGGGCTGGGCTTTTCATGTTTGCTGTGGAGCTGGAGCTGAGAGCAGGGAGCACAGGCCATAGAGGGAAAATAAAATCACGAAAGGTGAGCATGGTGGAGGAATGACAGAGAACAGGAGATCCGTGAGAGGGCAGGGCGTTATGGGAAGAGTAAGGCTGAAGCCAGGCTGGAGCCCAAGCACTGAGGATAGTAGCAATGGTAGACACAGTCCCAGGGAGAGCTTGCAGGCTTGTAAGCTTGCAGGTAAGCAAACAGGTAAGCCTTGTACAGTACAGCTCAGAATGTGAATCCTGGACTATTGGGGGAAAAGAGCGTGAAGACAAAGGGGACTGTGTTCCCTCCATGCTCCTGTATGTCGATGCCCTTACTGTGTGCCCTGTCTGTGTAAAACAGGGTGTGAAGAGATTGTCTGCTGTGTGAATGGCAGTGCTCAAATGCAGCAGAAGGGCTATGTAGTTAAGGTGGACTGAGGGGATGTTAGCTGTAGTGGGACTTTGTATGTTCCCCTCCACACCACAAACTTGTCACAACACACACACACACACACACACCACCACCACCACCACCACAACAACAACAACAACTACACTATACGATTCAGGCTACACATATAACTGCACACATACTCACCACACATCACACATACCACAAATATAGACACCATGCCACACACACACCAGTATACAATGCATGTCACAGATACACATACATATACCACACAGTCACCATACCACAAACTACATGTATATCACATACATACACACACCCTACCAGCACCACCACACCACACCACACCACACCACACATATCCATCCCATACTACACGCACACAAACACACACCATACTACATATACTATACACCCACCACATAAATACACATGTACCATACATATACACAACACAACAGAGAGAGAGAGAGAGAGAGACAGAGAGACAGACAGACAGAGAGAGAGAGAGAGAGAGAGAGAGAGAGAGAGAGATTGAGTTAGAGTTCATGCGCCAATAGGCTCACAGATTCCTGCCACTATATTCTAAGTGGTCTCTGCCCCTCTGTAAGCTTGCACTTAGGGAAGGAGTGTCTCAACCCCCAGAAGAATAGCCCCACCCCCTCCCTTCTTATCAGCTAAGGGAAATAGGTAGTAGAAATGGAAATAAGGCCTGGGGGAGAGGGAAGTAGGGATAAAGTGGGGATAAGGACAAGTAAGGTCTCAAGGTAGACAGAAAAGGAGTGAATTCTAGGTAGCACATGTCTGTAATGCCAGTACTCAGAAAGTTAAGGCAGGATTGCTTTGAGCTCAAGGCCAACTTTGGATACATGATGAGTTCCAGGGGAGCCAAAGTTACAAAGTGAAAACCTGTTTCAATTAAAAAGAAAAAATACAAAGAAATTTTAAAAAATAAAAAAGGAGAGTGCAAAGAAACTCCCTTCAGTCAACCTTTTCTGCTCCTCCAACTCCGGGGTCCTCAGTCCTTGTTCTTTCCACCCTGGCAGAACCCTATCCTTCTGCATACATACACATACCCCAACCCCCACCCACCACATACCAGAACTAAGCCCCACACTACAGGTGTGAAGACCACTACATGTGTCATGACCTGCTTCCCCAGCCACACTCTGAGAGAGAGCTGCCTGTCCAGCTATGCAACCTCAGCAAGTCTTTCCTGAGATTCAGGTCATATGTTTCAGGGCCATAGCTCAAGGGTGGTGAGCAGTCACTGTAGATGTGGTGTGAAGATATGGGTGTCACATAGCCTTGGCCAAGGAAGCCATTGTTCTCTGGGAAGGGCCAGCTCATGACTGGCCAGAGGGCTATACCTGGGATCCTAACATAGGTGGAGACTATGGCCCTTCTCCATACCGCTGGCACAGTCCCAGGGACTCTCTTGTCTGATCCCTGTAATCTGGGAGCTCTGTGGTTTGGCATTGACAGCTTCCATCTGGTATTTGGCGGAGATGCCTGGCTCTCCAGCCCAGTGTCAGGTTGAAGAAATCACAGGCTTGTTCCTGAACTTGTGCAGGCTGAGTTAAACAGTCAGTGAGACTGCAGGGTTAAAAGCCAAGAAAGCAATTAAAAAAAGAAAGAAAGAAAGAAAGAAAGAAAGAAAGAAAGAAAGAAAGAAAGAAAGAAGAAAAAACAACCTCAACTCATTCTGTAATATTTTCTATTTACATTGAAGAAATGTCAATTCTTGGCTTTAAGCCTCACAGGAGATCAAGGATTTAAAGATACTTAGGAAACAGATATAAATCTTTGATAAGACAATAACCGCAAAGAGAGACACGCTGCAAATGTTAAGCTGGTTAGATTTGGTCACAGCTCTTTCCTTTCTTCCTGACTTGACTTCTAAACATCTGGATGCTCCACTTGCTACCAGAAAGAGCAGTGTCCTATGTCATCTTCCAGGGTGGCTCCTACCTGTGACACAGGAACCATGCGCATGTGACAGTTTTCACAGCAGGAAAGAGAATCAGAAATGTGCCAAAAGTCCTTCTGTTTGTAAGCAGGTCTCCAGTTGTTCCCAGGGCCACTGGTAGTCCTTTAGCAATCTACAAGCCCCTATTAGGGAGATCTGGTAAACATTAGGTTATATGGCCTGCCCAGAGTCCCTGGTAGACCTTGGAGGTGATAACTAAGAGACTGGGCTGGAAATGGGCATCAAAATAGGAGATAGAGCCAAGGTGAGACTATGGGTGTTCTGGCTGTTCTGTTTTTGTTGTTGTTTGTTTGTTTGTTTGTTTGTTTCAGGACAGGGTTTCTCTGAATAGCCCTGGCTGTCCTGGGAACTCACTCTGTAGAGCAGGCTGGCCTCGAACTCAGAAATCCGCCTGCCTCTGCCTCCCAAGTGCTGGGATTAAAGGCGTGTGACACCACCGCCCGGCCTGTCAGTTTCTTGAATGCTGTGTTAGACCTCAGGTTTGAAAAAGGATAGTAAGTAGAAAATCTAACCAGAAAGCCATGATGAAGCAAAGTGTGGTTCTGGGCCAGCTTGAACAAAAGAATACAGAGGTAATAACACAACCAAACTAACAAACAACAAAACAACTGTGTATAAGCAGAAAGGCCTGCTGGTCTACCTCACAAGAGTCTACAGACTTAAATGGTATCAGAGATCCTTGGTATCAAAGGTCAGGATCATGAAGTCTGAGCAGTTTCCTAATGACCATTAAGGCCTGAGATTGAAATACAGCCTAAAAGGAAAAACATCTGAGCAGTTAAGGTATTTGCTTGCAGCAGTGGTCAATACTTTTCTCCTTACTGTGACAAAAATCCATGATGAAAGCAACTTAAGGAGGAAAGGACGTACTTTGGCTCACAGTTTGAGGGTGCAGTCCTTTGCAACAGGGAAGTATGGTAACAGATGATGATCATGTTCCATTCACACCGAGAAAGCAGAGAGCAATGAGTGCTGGTACTCAGCTTACTTTCTTATTCTAAAATATTTATTTTTATTTTATGTATATGAATGTTTTGTCTGCATGTATGTATGTGTACCACACATACATCTGTTGCCCTCAAAGGCTAGAAGTGGGTTCAGATCCCCTGATACTAGAGTCATGGGTTTGTAAGCCACCTCATTGGGAACCAAAGTTGGGTCTTCTGAAAGAGCAGCAAGTATTCTTAGCTGCCGATCAATCTGTCCAACCCCCACTTTCTCCTTTTTATTCAGACCAGTACACCAGCCTATGGAACAGTGTCACCCACACTTAAGATGTGTCTTTCCGCCTTAATCCACGCAATCTAGAGACTCATATAGACTTTAAAGTTTGTCTGCTAGGTGATTCTACATCCTGTCTAATTGGCAACTTATATCACAGGAATGAGTATATATATATATATATATATATATATATATATATATATATATATATATATTCTCTTGTGGAATTAGACGGCATTTGTCACCAAGTGTGAAGGGAGATTCCTGTTTGTTTTTGCTGCTCTTCAGGCCCCATTCTAGCCTGTGTTCCAGTGGAGCCCATTCCTCATGCTCATTTGAGCTTTGCTAACTCAGGCTCCATGGTAATTGCCGCCTCACCAAGCCTCCTTTTCCTGAAGCCTTTCCCAGTTGTATCTGCAAGCCCTGAACATTTGTGTAAGCTTGCACTGGGTTTTCCCTCTTTGTGCACCTAACCTCCATTATCAATGAACCGTAGCCTAGTTTTTTTACCTAGCCACTGCCATAGGGAAGACACCCTTCACTGTTTAGGATGCTGTCTCCTCCCAAAAGTCCCCAGGAAGTGGCACCTCGTGGTATAGCGTCTTTCTTTCCCTTGTGTGTCAGGAAGAGTCAGGGGAACAGTATGTGGTGTTCTCCCATCAATTCCTGCCAGGGCACCAAGAAGCTCTTCTGTCATCCCACTCCTCTGAGGACTAAGTCTTGATGAATACCTTCTTATCAGCCCCAAGTCTGCTTTCTTTGGACATGATGCTAAAAACAAGAAGGAAAGCTCTATCTCTCCCCTAAATGGAAGCCCAGAAAGGTCAAAATCAAAGGAGTCTACGTCCACAGGAAAGAAAGATCCGTGTGTCTGTCACTCACCTTCAGGGACCAAAGATGAACTAACAGCTTTGAAGCAAGCCCAGTTCCTCCAAACACAGGAGAGTGATCCCTGAAGAACACCAAGGTCAAGGCCATAAAGTGTTCTTCAAGGAACAGGCACCATGTTATGCAACTCACCATAGAGACCCTACCTTACTAGGGTCTAGTATAGTGGCCTTGGGTCAGATGGTTGTAATGTAAAGAGTAAAACCAAGGTCAAGACTTTCTAGAGGGTGCAGTAGTTCATGCTTATAACCTCAGCACATGAGAGACTGAAGCAGAAAGACTGTAAGTTCTGGGCCAGCCTGAGCAACACAATAAGACTCTGTCTCAAAAAAAAAAAAAAATTCAACATTTCTAACAGACTGTGACAGGCTAGCTCTAAATAGAACAAGCATTTCTAATAGCCAGGGGGAAAAATCAATTCCAGCTTATCCTTGCTACATCTTGTTCCAGATGTTGAAATAACGGGCATCAAATCTCCTCAAAAATCAAAGTTGAGAGTCAATGCCAGATGGGCCCTGTCTGCCTCTCTAGCCTTGCTGTCCCATCCTGTGTAACCCACTTCTGCACTGTACCTGCCCATTGCTCTAACCTTCCTTTAGTCTCAGGCTCTGCACTGGGTACCGTGTTAAGGCTTGAAAAGGCTGGATGGGAGAGTTCAAGCCTTGACTTCAGTATCACTCCATCCTTTATGTAGCACATTCTGAGAGAAAGACTATGCTACGTGCTTTACGTTGCCATCATCACTGAGCATCTCCCTCTTCTGAGTTAAAAAGCTGAGACTCGGGGTAGAGAAGTGGTAAGCCAGGCACAGAACCATGGAGTAATACAGTCAAGTGACACTTCGGCTTCTCTGCTTCTAAGAAAGGCTCATGTCACTGCTCCCTCCTGCTCTGCAGCAAGGCCTTGGCAAAACGACCAGCTTCCCCATTTACTGGCTCACACGGCTGATGGTTTGCTACAGGTGTTTTCTGTTGGGCTTGCCCTGACTGTCCTGGCCCTGCAGCTGCCACAAAGGAAGGGGGACAGAAGCATGGCAGCCCCTTGTTATTTGTCATTAGGGACCCGTCCTATTGCCAGCCACCCTCTGGCCTTTAGCCCAGTAGGGAAGCTCATGATACCAGGCTGGCCGACGGCCTGGATGGCTGTGCCCAGCTCTCCACCCGCCTGCACCTGCTGCATCACTGTAGCACAGATGCCCTCACATGTAAAAGTGATCTTCAAAGGGACATGGTGAGTGGCCTCGCTGGCTCCTGTGAGGATATAAGCACCATGCTCAGAAGTCCCCAGCTTGTCAGCCGGGCGTGGTGGCGCTTGCCTTTAATCCCAGCACTCAGGAGGCAGAAACAGGTGGATTTCTGAGTTCGAGGCCAGCCTGGTCTACTAAGTGAGTTCCAGGACAGCCAGGGCTATACAGAGAAACCCTGTCTCAAAAAACCAAAAAAAAAAAAAAAAAAAAAAAAAAAAAAGTCCCCAGCTTCTCAACCTCACTGTCGAACCCAGGATTCCCTGACAGACACAGCTGGGACACAAGGCAACCGACCCTCTGCCTGTTAGAAAATCCTTAGTGTTCCATCTTTGACTGCCCTCCTCTGAGTAACCACAACCTTGCTATCACCCTTGGCCCATTTCCCAAGGCTCCAACCATTCTGGAAGCACTCCTTTGAAGACCCCAGAGCCTGGGATAAAGTCTAGCTTCAGACTCCATCTCTGCAGTCTGAATGGCTGAGGCTGTAGCCTCCCTAGCCTTATCAGACCACGAGGGGCATTTCCTTAGCTAGGATCTTAGCTTGCCAAGTCCCCGAGTGTCTGGTGTGGGAATGAAACCTGGATGCTCACAGAGGTTTCTGAATGACCTAAATGAACTGTGAGGATGGGGAAAACTGCTCTTGAAAGGCCAAGCACCCCCATCCATCTGCTAAAGATGGAAGGTGGATGCCCTGAGATTTCCCTGGCTATCCAGGCCAGTGGGATCAAGCTCTAAGAAGCATCCATGTTCCAGAAATGGCATGGGGCATGCTCACTGGCACTGGAAGTCACAAACAGGAAAGAGTGCAGCCAGAGAACAGGTGCTTCCCACAGTTGTGCCAATAAATGCCAGAGGACACCTCCACGCCCCTGGGTGCAGACGAGGGGCAGACGGGATCCTGACACTTCACTTGCAGAGGGCGCTCTGAAAACCTAATAAAGCCTATGGATTACACACACACTATTTTGCCTACACTTTCAAGGCTGTTGCAAAACAAACAAACAAACAAACAAAAAAAAAAAAAAAAAAAAAAAAAAAAAACCTGTATCCTGAAGGCTGGCTGCTTGGTCCCCTTTATCCTTGGCCTTCCATGTTGTTTGGGCTGTGCAATGCAGATGAGTGTTCCACGTACCTCCTTCTGCTTCACTCAATACCTGATACACGAGACTCCAAGATCTCTGGTCCCAGCGACATCTCGTAGAATCTCCTTCTAACTGTTCCTGACTCTGAAGGGATGCAACGGGCGAGGGAGGAGGCTTTGTGGCACTTGCTTCCTATCTTGATGAAAAAAAAAATCCTACTATTTTTGCTCCGCTACAGAAGAAAAATAGAAGCATGACTTACATACCCAAGTTCCGTCTCCACAGCCACGTACTTTGGCTAGTCTATTTTGTTTCTCATGATTACAAATATATTCCTTCCCCTAGAAATGTGTGTGGGACCAGTCCTCCCTCCCCACAGTGCATTGGGTTGCTTGGGAGCAGTTGGAGCCCGCTCCCAGGAGACCCTGGGTGACCAGCCTTCAGACAGGAGGGGCTCTGCTCCATGGTCCTCCGTGGTCTGGCCTTATTAAGCTCTTCCTGTCCGTCAATTACCTAGATTATTGCTCCCTTGCTGCAAGCTCTGAGGCCAGCTTCCATCTGGCCAGAGAAAAATAATGATTGTCTGTTTATTAACTGGGGGAAAAAAAAAAGAAAAACGCCCAGGCACAGTGTGTGTGTTTGAGCCAAAATCCGGTGCTAAGAAGGTTTCCCAGTTCCTGTCTCTCCTCTCTAGAGTCCTGTACTAGCGGCCACAAGCCAGTGGTATAGGACAGTAGTTCTCAACCTTCCTAATGCTTGCTGTGACCATTTACTACAGTTCCTCATGTTGTGGTGACCCCCTAACCATAAAATTATCTCATTGCAACTTCATAACTGTAATTTTTCTTCTTCTTCTTCTTCTTCTTCTTCTTCTTTTTCTTCTTCTTCTTCTTCTTCTTCTTCTTCTTCTTCTTCTTCTTCTTCTTCTTCTTCTTCTTCTTCTTCTTCTTCTTCTTGAATCATAATGTAAATATCCAGTATGCGGGATATCTGATATCCAACCCCTGTGAAAGGATCACTTGAGCTCAAAGGGGAAAAGACCTACAGGTTGAGAACCAATGGTATAGGAGCTGCAGGAATTCCCTGTGTCTGGATGTTCCAGATACCCTGTAGCACGTGATGACCTTAACTCATTCCTCAGCTGGTACCAGGGGTTGTGGGTACCTCTGGGGATGCTCCAGGCACAGGCTAATGTGACAAAGAAAACTGCGCGGGTGAGTCTCAGGCTTGATGAGATCTAGGAGGGAGTTCACCAGAAGCCACCATCTGAGCTCTGGTGCCTCCATCTGAGCTCTGGTGTCACTTAGGTTCAAACCCAAACTCTGCCACTTTGGCAAAGTTCCTGATACCTCGGCTGAGTCGTCTACGAGTTGGGAATGAAGATGCCTGGGCCACAGGACAGGAATGACATCTGAGAAGGTAAGTGTGTAAACCAGGCCTGTGCTCACCAGGCCCCCAACACAGATGGTCACACTGACACGTGAGAGTCTTTTTTTCTTGCCCTAACCAGAAAGCCTGAATTCTTTGCTAAACCCTCAGGCTCTCCTGTCCCCAAAGTTGGCCACCTGTCCACTGTCCACTGACCTATCTTCTGCCACTGCATGATCATGGTCTACATTCCTTTCGCAGAAGGCCAGGGAAGGCTCCAAACTCTAGCTTTTTCTATTTACTCTCCTTTGTGACAAACATCTTTGCTTTGAAAAACTGGTCACTCATGGGACACAGAAGGGTACAACCAAATATGGTGTTCAGCCATAGTTGCACATACTTGAAATCCTATCAGTCAGAAGTGTTGAAGCCAGCCTGAGCTACATAGTGAGACTTTGGCTCAAAAAAAAAAAAAAATCAGAGAAAATGTCATTTTTCTGGACTGAGCTAAAGTCTCAACCCAGACACTGTCCTATAGTGCAAACTTCCATGAGGCGCGGAATCTCACAGAGCCCCCAACCTTACTGTCACATAAGCTCCCAAGTCGGCTCGGAAGGGTCCTCTATCGCTATAAACACTGAGCATCTTCATGTGAACTTCTGTCTCCTACTCCTCTCCCAGGGCTTGCTGTGCAGAATCTCTTGCCAGAAGGCTCTACTCAGAGCCCCTCCTCACTCCATGTCTATCTAGTCTCGCAAACCTGACTCCACAGTCAAACGCTCCATATATCTCAGGGGCTCCTCTAAAGTCGCCTTTCCTGGCAGTCCTCCATGCAGTCACTTAGACTCAGGTCAGCAGTTGTTAAGGGACAACCTTTCACCTTCCCACAGTCTGAATTTTGGCAGAGCAGACCACCACATCAGTTTCATTACAGGATCGAAGAGTGCCCTCTGGTGGAAACAGAAGCAATAACAGAACCATGCAACGGCTCTTCCAGCTCTACTCGGGACCTCGGTCAGGTTGCTCAGTCAAATATGTTCCCATTTTATTGGATAAACAAGTGATGTTGCCAATAGAACAGGAGGTATGATCTTCCCCTGAGGATAACACAACATACCCTATCGGAAAGCATGATTACTGGTGTCCTCTACTGTATCTATTTTACCCTGAAAGAATGATAGCCGAGAGGTATGAAGTGATTTACCTAAGGACACACAGCAAATGAACAGAAGAGACTAGATGAATCCAAGTGCGTTAATGACATTCCAGTTCAGATTCAGGAGAAAATCCAAGAGCTAGAGATTTGGACAGAATCCTGCTCCATACGTTTAGGCAAATTAATTCTGCCCTGAGCTCTGACTGCCCTTTCTAAACATGAGACAAAGAACAGTGAGCTTTGAGGAAAGGCGGAGAGAGTCAGGGTCAGTCTCCTGCTTCTCCCTGGTAGCCAGCTGCCCACACCCTTCCACTCCATGCCCTTCAAGCTCATTTCCTTGTTCTCCAAGAAACTGGGAGAAATGGCTATTTTGGGGTTACCTCAAAATGCAGACTCATATGTGGTTTTGCCCCAGTGACTCTCTGCTCACGGACCTTGGGGTGTCCTGACCCTCAGTAGAGCCACTAAGAGTCATTGATACTCATCTCACAGGTGAGAAGACCAAAGCCAGAACCTTTTTCACTTTCAGTCACCTGCACTGCACCCGTGCGCATGCGCTCTCCTCCCTCCTCCCTTCTCCTCTCCCCACACACCACATGCACGCAAGCACAGAAGCCCTCTTAGGACGATGCGCTTTTCACCTAGCAACTCCTGAAATGAGAAAATGTCCCTAGTCTCCCACATACCCAGCCACAGTTGGGGACACAGACACCCATTCTCCAAGGAGACCTGGCAAAGCTGTGGGACCACCTTTCTGGCTTTAAACTGTACTGGAAACCCGGAAATGGGAAGGTGTGGGTTTTGTGCTCAAGACTGTGGGAGTAAGCATCAGCCTGAGTTTTCACCGTAGTCTTCCCTAGTAGTACTGGAGTAGAGGGGTGAGAGGAGCCCAGTTTGCCTTGTTCATCCATCCATCCATCCATCCATCCATCCATCCATCCATCCATTCAGCAAACATTTTCCAAAAGCTTCCTATATTCTAGATATTGTTTAAAACTCGAAGATGGGGGTTAAAAGTCCTAAACATTATGGGATGCAGAAGCTGCGTCAGGGGCAAGTGGGTTGAATAAGCTATACAATGTCCTCTCTCTGTAAGTGGAACCCATGTTCTATGGTCCTTTCATTCCCCAGGAAGTCAATATGGAGGACACTTTCCCATCAGCCAGCCGGCTGCCTGGGATGATGAACACTGCTCAATGAAAATGTAACATACCCCATGCTGTGTCTCACCCTAAAGTTTGTAGTAAATAGAAAAAAATTATAACAGCTCATAGTAAGTTTAATAATATATTTTGTCTAATCTAACATATCCTAAATTCATCCTAAACTTGTAGTTAGAACAAAAAATAAATTACTAAGGGGACACTCTGTCCCTTCTGTTTGTGCACGTTGTACTTACAGCAGCACTCAATGAGATGTGTTGGGGGTGGGGTGGGGAAATTGTACCCTACTGGAACCACAAAAGAAGCAAAGCTCACCTTGCCTGCTAGGTTCTCCTTCAGAGCCCCAGATCCTGAACTCTTTTTCTTTCTCCCTTGGGAGGAGGTAGGATATGTATGGAGGTCACAGCCAAACGTGTGAGAATGGATTTTTTCCTTCTACCATTTGGGCTCTGGGAACTGAACTCAGGATTGTTCACAAATGCCCTTACCTTCAAAGCCATCTCTCCAGCTCCTAGGTCTATATTCTTGAGCATACTTCTTGCCCATGTCCTCAATCAAGAGACAGCTCTCAACTACTTTTTCTCTCCCTAAGTCTCTCTTTGCCTTTTTCTTTTAAGTCGGGCTATCCTGTAACCCAGGATGACCTCAAACTCACTTTAAAGCCAAGGTTGACTTTGAACTTCCGATCCTGCTGTCTCAACCTCCCAAGTGCTGGGACTACAGGTCTATGTAGCCATAACTTCTTTATGTGGTGCTTGAAAGCAAACCCCAGGTTTCATGTGCTAAGCAAGCTCTTTACAAGATGAGCTGCATCTCTGGGCCCTCCCTTATCACTTCCCTTTCTCTTCCTGAGACATGCTCTGCTCCGGGCCAGTCTGATGTGTGACATCAGTTTCTGGGTGCTTATGTGGCCAGATTGCTGCATGTAGGGAGAATAGAGCAGGCATATCCAGCTCCTGAGTGTGACACTGGAGGAGTGGGAAAGTGGGTCTCAGCCTGGCCTAGGTTCCAGCCAGAAATGATCATCTTCTTGCTTGGACATACCTACCTTTATTATATTAAAACACTGAAAACCCTTCCTGGGCTTGACTTGTGAGATTGTCCCCCTCTTGTCCTTGGCTTTAAGGAGGTGTCTGGGATCCAGAACGCAGTTGGAGAAAGCACCCCCTAGCCATGCTGCCTTCAGTTTTCTTTCTGCTGACTTGTGTGGCCTTCCTTGGGGCTGTCTCTGACCTTGAAGGTCAAGTTCATCTCAAGCAAACACTCTAATATTAAGCACAGAGAAGCCAGGGACATCTCAGGCCTGGAGTCTTCTGCAAGCCATTAGGTGCCACTCCCTGCTCAGACTTCTTCTTCCTGACCCTCCTTGTGGGACCCTCCTCACCCATGCTTGGACACCCCACAAGCATGAAACTCAGTCCCTTACTTGGCCTTCCCTTTGTCCTCCAAAATATCTCCCTCTTATCCTCCCTGATCCTCTCTCCTAAATTCCATCTACAAATAGATAATAATAATAATAATAATAATAATAATAATAATAATAATAATAATTCTGTGAGAGCAAATACAAATAGTTGAGAGCTATTTGACATGCTGGCTTCAAGACCCTTATAACAACATCATAAGATAGGTACCCCTTCCCCATGTTAGAGAGATGTAAATGAAACTGAAAGCAGTAAAATTATTTGTCCAAGTTTACAGTTCATAAGTACAGAGCCAAGGCTGACAACCTGAGACCTGCCCGTATAACTTCAGAGATGCCTGTATCCTATTAAGCAACTTAGGGAAAGTAAAATGAATGGTCCATGCCCACAGGAAATGAAATCTAGGCAAGGAGACAGTGCAGCTGCATGGAAAATTCCTAAGACGGTTTCTATCCAGAAATGTTTTATAACTAGAGAATCTGGAAGAAGAAGGCAGTGTGCATGCGTGGGAGGAGCTGCCTAGCTGCCTCAATAGCTGTGGCAGGCTCCTGCATTCTGCTCTCCCTGCCTGCTGAGTTAGTGGTCTGCCCACTTCCTGGCCCCTCCAGTGTGAGTCTCACACAGCTCCTCCAGCCTGATTGACTGCATCAGAGAGACAACAACCCCCCCCCGACCCCCCAGCTAGCTTAGCAAGGCAGCATATGCTGCTGTGGAAAGTTGAACAATTGCGCTTCCAAATAACAGCTCAACGTGGAATAGAAGGGATGTCACAAGGCAGGAGATGATTAATTGCCAAATGAATCATTGAAATTGTAATTTCAGTGGAATGCATGATTGCTGCAGGCTAGAATTGTAAGGAAAGACCAGGAGGAGGCTGAATGGCCCGGCCAGGCAGAGAGGGCCATTTAGCTGAGGGTCAGGGGTAGGGGTCAGAGAGGTACTGCTGAAAGGTTGTATGAGACCACAGCACAGAGGCATGCTTTCACCGTAGTGTCAAGAGCCCCTTGGAGCCAGGACTGCAGACCTGCCTGCCACGGGGATCTCCCCATGATGACCCATCGCACCTGGCCTCCCACCTGCTCTCTAGCTCTGTGGGATGCTGGCTCTCATCCTCCAGGCCTCCTCTGACCTACTAGCCTCCTTTGTGCTTCAGCTGCTCACGCTACACAGTAGGTAAGAGGCAGATCTCTCATCTCTCCCCGCGAGTGGAAGGGCATGCTGCTGAGCTGGAATAGGAGAAATGAAAATTCAGCTCTGTTATGTTGGGGTTCGGGGTTCGTTTTCACAAGAGCTACAACACTCCAGAGCCAGGTCCCGTTGCCTGAAATGTAGGACAGTGTCATAAGCAGAGGCTACCACTGCAATCTCAGCCTTCCTCCTTACTGGCTGTTGAAATTGTGTGGTCTTGCATAATTTTCCTAACCTTCCCGAGCCTTAGTTTCCTTATGTGTGATGTGGAATTGTACACAAACAGCTCTTTGGATAGGCTTCCAAATTGCAAGTCAAATTCCCTGCCTAGGGCTAGCTCCTGGTAACCCAGATCCATAAAGATGGAGGCTATTGGGCTGGGGAGATAGTTCAGTTAGTAAAGTGCTTGCCATACAAGTCTGAGATTCAATCACCATCACCCATATAAAAATGTGATGTGCAGGGGCACACCTGTCATCCCAGCCTGGTGTGGAGGGGCACATCTGTCATCCCAGCCTGATGTGGAGGGGCACACTTGTCATCCCAGTTCTGGGGATGCAGCAGTGGGAGGATCTTGGGGCTTGCTGACCAGTCAGTCAAACTGACATGATGGATTCCAGGCTCAGCGAGAGACCCTATCTCAAAAACTAAGATGGCAACCTATAGAGGAAGACATCTACTCTTAACCTCTGGTACACACACACACACACACACACACACACACAGAGAGAGAGAGAGAGAGAGAGAGAGAGAGAGAGAGAGTGTTTATTATCAAAGAATGGGCCAATAACAAACAATAAAACCATCTGTTTTAGAGAGGCATTGTAGGGAGCAGAGGAAGCCCTGAGTGACAGAAGTCTTGGTGACTTGCACTGTTGCTATGAGCACAGCCATGTATGTCAAAGACTCTATGCCCCAGCCCCATAGGAGTGGCAAAGCCTTCCCTGGGTGAGCCTTAGAGGCAATCTCTCCTCAGGAGTCGGAGTTCAAATGATTGACCAGTGTGTACAAAAACTAGCAACTCCAGCTTCTTTCTCCTGGATGTCTGTAGCCTGAGACTGTCTCCTAGCAAGTCTAGCTAGTCCCTTCTCCCCTGTGCTGTACCTAATAAACACACTGAGGTTCTGGGTTACAGTGGAATAGGTGCCTTTCCATCAGAAAGTACACACCCGACCTGATCTCAGCTTTCTGTGCATGTGTCTGTCTGTCTATCTGTCTGTCTGTCCTTTCTTAATTCCTTCATCAACCCTAGTCAGGGTTCTATGACCAAGCCATGTGGGTTATGGCACACTGGAGACAGAGGCAGGGGGAGTACCACAAGTTAATTAAGGCTAGCCTGATCTACATGGTGTCAGGCCAGCCAGAGCTACTTAGTGTTAAAAACAAACATAGATAGATAGATGGATAGATAGATAGATAGATAGATAGATAGATAGATAGATAGATAGATGAATGATTTGTTTTGAGATCCCCTTGGGATGTTGTTATAAAGGGTGTGACGACCTATCTATGCTACATGAAGTAGGGACTCAGCCTTGTTATAGTATAGGAGTTACAAGAGAGTGCACATATAGCCAGGTGAACAGGAAAGTAGACTACTGGTGAAGAGTAGCAGAGGTGTGAGCTGTGTGCAACTGCTGATGTGACTTAGCTCAGGCCACAGGGTGCGCTGTAGTGCAGCCATCTTAAGGCAGATGAGAAGGCTGCAGAGATGTGCAAAAGCCTGTTTCATTAAAGCAAAAAAAAGGCAGAATGTAGTGTGGTTGCAACTGAATGTCTATGTGAAGGTAACTTCTTAGTGCAAGAGAAATTGCGGAGTTAGGATATAAGAAGTCTGTTAGGTACTTAACTAACTTAGTGTTATCATTAGGTTTTAGATGTAAATGTGTAGTGCTTAAATAGACAGTGCCTTTGAGAGGCTAGTAGACTCTCAGCCTCTAGGAGGGGCAAACTCAACTTTGACTGAATATGAACAACTATGCTCAGAAATAAGTGTGTAAAGAGTTAGGGGCAGGGGGTCTCTACTCCAGGTTGGGGGCTAGGCTGCATATAAGAGGTGACCCATGGTGAAGGGTGCTGTGTGGTCCAGAGCATAGCAGTGGAGAACTGGCTTTGAATCTGGAGAGGAGACCCACAGCACACATATAAGAAAATAGCCTATAGCTGATGCTGGGGCTGGGGCTGGGGCTGGGGCTGGGGCTGGGGCTGGGGCTGGGGCTGGGGCTGGGGCTGGGGCTGGGGCTGGGGCTGGTGAGGGACGTCAGGAACTGAAAGAATATGGTCCTGGATAAGCTTGATACATTTGTTCTGGAGGTGCTCTAACAGGCCATTGGGTTGTATTGGAGGCACTTCACTGAGGTAGGGTAGACTCACTGAATCAAAACCTCCCACATCTGTGGCTGTGTCTGCTCTATTCATTTACTTAGGAGGGCCTTGGAAACCCGCAATCTAACATCGCCCCTAGTGTCCACCGGAGGTACTGCGTGAAGGCCGCCGAAGCCTTCGGAGCCTTCCTGCTGCTAGAGTCGAGCACCAGGCCTCCTGGAGAGCTGGGCTTTACACAAAGCCTTGCTACCTTCTTCCAAATCCGCCTCTCTCGGGCTGCGAAGGTGAAAGAAGCAACACAAAGCTTGAGTTTTCTGCTGCTTCACACTTGGCTTCAGCCAGGTGACCCAGGGCAAGGTGGAGAAGAAAAGTTGTAGGTCAAGCAGAATCCTTACCCCGAGCATTCAAAGGAGACCTTCCGCAGATCTCCTTCACTTTTCTACTCGGAAAACAGGAAAACAAAAGCCATTGGGAGGACCCAGTGAAATGGGGTATGCCAGGCTTGTAGAACAATGTCAAGCCCAGGGCACTCAATTAACTGTGTTTTTGCTGCTCTGTCTATACTGAGGCCAGATGACCTGCATCAAGAGCTGGAGAGGGACTTCATGAAGCCTGCACAACTGGGAAACGAGCAAGAATCAGGGTACACAGGATGCCAGGTGCATTAGAATCCTTAGCTTCTATTGCAGCGGTTCTCAGGGGTTGTATATCAGATATCCTGCATATCAAATCTTTACATTGAGATTCATAACAGTAGCAAAATTACAGTTATAAATTAGCAATGAAATAATTTTATGGTTGTCGGGGGTCACCACAACAGGAGGGGCTAAAGGGAAGGTTGAGACCCACTGTTTTAATGTACATCTAGGTATGCCACCAACCTTCTATATGCTCAAAAATTACTCATCAGAATTTGAAGTTTAGTAGGGTGAGCTGATATTTTTCTTGGCTATATCTAAAAACTTTGTCTCCCGAAGTACACCCATTCCTAATTCATGCAATGCCCCTCCCCCAAAAAAGCCCCCAAACTCTGTCACTTGCATGTTTCCAGTCTTGTAGAGTGTTTGCACATGCTCAGAGGTGGTTATGGTTCACAGAAGACAGAAAGCACTCCAGGTCATAACAATAATAGGACTACAAACTCTCCTGGTGCCTTCTAGGCTCTTCTATGGTTTAGGCACTGTCCTAGGTGCTGACCCGTTTCTACATATTAATGCATTTAAATCCCCATAATAAAACATAAGGTAAATGCTACCACGTGCTCCTCTGCACGCGAGGGACTTGAGACATAGGTCTGAGAAAGGCAGAGTCAGGCAGCTCTGGGACCTGAGAGCAGATTCCTGGCCCACAGCCTGACCTCTAATGCTGATAAGTCGGACTGGGGCCCTGCTGGAGGAAGACGGTGCAGTGCACACGTGCTGGGGCTGGGGCTGCCAGATGGGCTGTGCCATCGGGCCGTTTTTTCCCTCTCTAGTGTCATATACAAGTGTGAATTGTGCATTGATTCATACAAACACAGATACATTTCCATCCAAAGCACTGGCCGCGCATTAGCCAGCTGCTAGCACTGTCTGTCACAGGAGCGTCTGGTGTGCAGCCATCGTCAGGCAGATTTATGTGGAAAAGGATTTGCGTTCTGGACTGAGCCAAGCTGTACTCTGTAAAGCCTGCCCTCCCCTGGCCCTCTGCAAGACTTGAACCCTCTCTACGCTCCCACACACCTCTGCAGCCAGCTGTCCCAGCATGTCTCTCTGGATAAAGGCAAATCCCCAAAGCAGAGGTGCCCTTTTCATAATTCGCCAGTCAACCTTTGTTTCAGGATTTAACTATATAGCAAGGAAGCAAAGCTGAGCCTCCAACACATGCCCCTGACCCAACAAAACTGGCAGCAAGTTTGAGAGACAACTAAAGATGGGTAAGGCTAGATGTAGTGGCACATGCCTATAATTCTAGCACTAGGGAGGTAGAAATAGGAAGACTAGAACAGAAGGTTATCCTCAGCTATGTGGTAAGTTTGAAGCCAGTCTGAGCTCTGTGCAACCCTGTCTCATTAAACTGACCAGATGATTGGGTAAGATAGCTCAGCTGTTTTTGCCTTGTAGACAAGAGGAACTGAGTTTTATCCTTAAAACCCAGGAAACAAACCAGATAACAGTAGTGAGTTAAGAATTCCAGGACTATGGAGGTGGAGAGAGGTGGATCCTTCGGAGTCACTAACCATCCAGTTTAGCCTAATTAGTGAGTGAGATCCAGGCCAGTGAGATATGTCTCAAAGGAGGTAGCTAAGGATTGACATCTGGGCACATGCACAAATATACACACTAGGACAGCCACGGCTACACAGAGAAACCCCATCTCAAAAAACAAAAACAAAAACAACAAAAAAAGGAAATTAAAACCCAAAAACCCCAAACGAGGGCGGGGTTCAAGACTTCAGGTCTGTGTTCTTTGTATAGATGAAGGTTGAGCCACATAAAAGTTAAGTCAGGCCAGGCGTGGTGGCACACGCCTTTAATCCCAGCACTTGGGAAGCAGAGGCAGGCGGATTTCTGAGTTTGAGGCCAGCCTAGTCTACAAAGTGAGTTCCAGAACAGCCAGGGCTATACAGAGAAGCCCTGTCTTGAAAAACAAACAAACAAACAAACAAAAAAGTTAAAGTCAACTGCCCTAAGTCACATATTAAATAGAGAGGTTAGGCTTGGTTTAGTAAGTAGTCAAACATTGAACCTAATAGTTAGCTCTCATTTTCCCAGCTTGCCCTAAGAACTATGGGCAGCTTTTAAAAACTGACAGGAGGGGTCTTCCTTTCTCACTCTCTTCTCACATTCCAGGGAATGGGGAAGTGCCCAAAAGATGGTTGGAGAGGATCCGGACCTGGGAGCTTAGGCCCTGGGTAGCTGCAGGATCCGATGGAGTCACAGGCTCTCAACACCAGTGCTCCATGATAAACTTGGTTCCCAGCCCTACTCTATTCTGAGCACTCAGTCAGCTTCCAAGACCCACCCTATAGAGGCTATACTCATTTGGTCAAATGGATTAAAGGTCCAGCATTTTGTCCCTTGCTCTCCAAGGTCATCTACATCCCAGGTGACTATGGATCATCTATCAAAATGCCCTGCACCCGTGGAAGCCATAGAGACCATATCAGGTAGATTCAATATATT
Organism: Mus minutoides; assembly: GCA_902729485.2. Classification (NCBI taxonomy): domain Eukaryota; kingdom Metazoa; phylum Chordata; class Mammalia; order Rodentia; family Muridae; genus Mus; species Mus minutoides. The sequence continues at coordinate 2,394,251 of LR749505.1, read as the reverse complement.
TATAGGTTCAACACACAGGAAAAAATTCATACAGGAAAAAAATGTCTAATTACAAATGAAGCTACATCCCAAAGAAGCTCTTGATGTGTCCACATACAGCCGTAAAATCTGGTAACATAGAAGGAAGCAGAAGTGCTTCCCAAGACCAAGTGAGCCCCCAGCACAGCAAGTTTTCAACCTGTGGGTCCTCAGTTTGTGGGTTGCATAACAGATATCCTGCATATCAGATATTTACATTATAATTCATAAGGGTCACAACATTAGGAAGGCTGAGAGCCACTGCCGGAGGACCATGCCTTCTACCGAACTTCACAATAAAAAAGAATTATTAATTTTGGCCACCTATATAGTCTGAAAATGCACAACAGGAGCCAAAGCTACACAAAGAAATCTGTTGGGGAAAAAACAAACCAAAAAAAAAAAAAAAAACCCACCTAACAGGAAAACAAACCAAGACTAAAGGGATTACTGTTTGTCTGTTTTACAGTTTAAGGTATTATATTTTACCACAGTATGGGGAAATCACAGCCAATAGAGTTCCTGCACCTCTCCTCATTCCTAATCAGAGTTCACACATCAGAGCAGTGTTCCAGGGGAGGGCCCTATGTTGTCTTAATAATTTCATTTTCTTTTCTTCCCCAGCACCCATTATTGTACCTGACACTCATAAGATAGCCAAGAATATTCATAGAATAACAGCATGTGTTTTCCTTTCATATCAAAGGAGGAGAAGCAGGAGCCAGATGGCTGCAGCCGGGGATTCTCCCACACTCTCCGCTATGGACTGCAGCACCATGTGGCAGAGGGCAGGAGGGAAACTTCTTATCACATAGCCACCAGGTGCTTTCCCATATTGGTGCACACACACAGGTGGGAATGCACACACTCACTAACACACCGAACACACACACACACACACACACACACACACACACACACACACACACACCTTTCAAAAGACTATTCACTGAAATGACTAGTAGTATCTTGAAGATCAGCCAGTCCATTTTACAGATGGCAATAGGAGGACCAGTGGACATTTACTCATAAATATAGATGGTTTCTGGAAGGGCAAAGCCTGGAATCTGCCCTCCAGGAATGTGGATGAATAGCAGAGAAGCAGTCTGGAAAGCCTCACTTGCAATGGCCTAGTGCACCCTCATCCACATATTACAAACTTCATCTAATGTGATGGCTTGTGGGTGGGGTCTTTGGGAGCTGACAGCTTGGGAGAATGGAGGCTTTGCAAATGAGTTAAAAAATACATACCCATCACCACCATGATCACCACCACCACCAGCAACAGCAGTGAGATAGCTTGCTGCCTTTCTGTCACTTGAAGCCACAATTTAAAAAAAACAAAAAACCAAAAAACTGACTGCAACCCAGAAGAGAGAGTCCTTGGTGGATCTTCACCATTATGGTCCTCTGATCAAGCCTTCTCACCTACAGGACTGAGATAAAAAACATAATGGTCCAGGGAGCAAATTGGAGGAGGGGAGGTCATGGAGACGCTGAAAGCAAGAAGGGGAAGGGGAGAAGGTTTTGTCATCATATTTTAATTTTAATATTTCAATGACAAATATTATGGTAGGTTGTCATTGCAGCCTAAATGGATGAAAATCCAACTCTCCTGGGTTTTCTGAGGTGGCTCTGGCTGCTTGACTCCTAATCTTGCAATCAAAGTCCCTGCATCGGCTCTGAGGACCACTGGGACCTGCCCTCCACTTGTTAGCCTGGCATTGCCGAAGCAGCACCTTTTGGGTCTCCAGCCTACTTCCTATGCCTGAGGCTGGAAGTTCCCACTGGGAGACCACACATAGAGGACCTTCTGGCTTCTACCCTTCCCACAGGTCCAGCACATTAGGAAGCTGAGCAGAGCATCAGTGATAAGAGCTATCTATTATGTGGACTAGTCTGAGTGATCTGACTTTCTCTAAAAAAAATACTGGAGTGTCTAAAATATTTTCTAATTTTTTTAAAGTATTGCTACCATGGGTACCTGAGCTGGTTTTAGTAGATGTTCATTTGTGACATAGCTGACAAACTTAATATCGCCTAATTTGGCTGAGAAAGTTATAAAGAATTTTTGTGTTCTGGGGAGAGACAGGATACAGTGGGGCTACATTAAGATATTTTAGTACAAACATCTAAACACTGGGTGTTAGTGACAAAAAGAATAAATAGTACTGCCTTGGGGAATGTTCCAGCAAAGGTGTGAAGGTTCCAAGAGGGATGTCTCTTTTCCCATGGTGCATAACTGAAGCTAAACATTGCTAGAACTGTAGAATAACAAATCACAAAAACCTTCTTGGAGGCTGAAAATTAAATTACTTCTTGGATTCTTAGATCACAATTTTGCATTGGTCTAGGTATGAGCTTCTTGCAGGCAGGACTGGGGGGTAGACACTTTCCTTCTGCCTGCTATAGATTGATGATTGAGCCATTAAGAAGACTAATGGGAGAAAAGATATGCCAGCCTGTATGCATGGGGCCATCCCATGGAGGAGGAGGAGTAGAAAGAAGAGGAGGAAGAGGAAGAGGAGGAGCAGGAGGAAGATATCCATATATCCAGGGAGGCTTAGGGACTCAGGTACCTTCTCTTCAGGAGAGCAGAGGAGCATGAGAACTACAAGGAACAGAAAGTGACTTCTGATCAGGATCAACAGGCTGTCAGAAGAGTGACAACATCACTGTGGTCACTCCTACTTCCAATCTCTGCTCCTAGGGAGGATTTTCCTCCTGTGGGCAGGGCAATCCAGGGAGGGGTGCTGGTCCTTGAGTTCTACTAGGAGGCTCTGGCCTAGGAGGATCTGGAAGTGCAGAGGAAGCCTATCCTCTGTGAACACTGTTAAGCCTCAAGTGCCCTCTGGCTGCAGCCAACAGCAAACTAAATCGCAGTCTTTCTTTCTTGGAGGTGTTATTTTGTTGGGATTAGCCAGGATTAGGGAACTGGGAGAGGCAAAACAATCTCAAAGAGGAAACTTAAACTCGCATACATTAACATCTCAGCAAGGACCCCTCAAACTGGTTAAAACTGCTTAGTTAAAAAAAAAAACAAAACAAAACAAAAAAAAAAAACTGAGAGCAGCTGGGAGCTTTAACCTCTCTTCAGGGCTAAATGGTAACTTAAGGGCACTGGATGTAGCTATGCGCCCTTTGTGGAGGAAGTGGAGGGGCCATGTGTGCATGTGTGCATGTGTGCATGTGTGCATGTGTGCTGTGCAGGTGGAGGGAAGCTCCTGAAGGGAGAACACAGGGAGACAGTAGGGGAGGGCAGAGGGGAAGAGAGAATCGATGGAACAAGTTTTATTTAGAAAAACACCACAAGGAAACCTACTTTGGGAACTCACAATCTTGGAGTTCAAGCAAAATACACAACACAAAAGGGGAGAAGAGAACAGAAGTGATTTGAAAGAACTCAGGAGAACAGTGGGAACTAATGTCTTATGTGCACTGGACATGGCTAGGGGAGGCAGAGGAGAGGAAAATGAATTAAACAAAATTAAGAGTATATAAAGAAACACTATGAGATCCCACTAGTTTTTAAGCTAATTAAAAGTATAATTTTCAATGGGGAGTTTGAAGAGAAGTACTCCACATTAGCGAGCAACACTGCTCCCAGAAGGCATAGGTTATTAAGTAGAAATTTCAGTGCCAGGCACAGGTTATCTCCCTATGCATTATTAATCAGACAAGACCTAGAGGCACTGAAGAAACAACACAAACTGTTACCATTGGTCTTTATTGCTCACCAGAACTAGACGATAAGGTCTTTCTATAGAAGACATCACACACTGGTTGCAGGATACAGAGAAATCAGTTTTGAATTGGCCAGAATATTATCCCTGGTAGCTAGCTTTCACAGTGCCAGAAGGCACTGTCCAGGCTGCTGGGAAGGAAAAGGAATCAATGGTCTTACCCAGCACTGGACCCTGCATGCTACAAGGCTGACCTGCTGGGCAAGAACACTGTTGCAATAGTGACACATGATCATGGGGTAAACAACCACTCTCTTGATTGGATTTGAAGCCTGTTCCACAGGAGGGAATTAATTCCTGGAACTACAAACATGCTCAAAACTCCAGGTTAGGGAAGTCATAGGCCCTAGGAGAGAACATATTGATGTTACTTTTTATAAGTCATGTCTAAATATTTAAATATCTAAATAACAATATATTTAGATTACATATTTAAATATCAAACAGTCATCTAAATACTTGTGTTAATATCCATCGATTTGTGCTGCTCCGAACCTTGATAGAGAAGCTTCTTCATGCGGTACATGATGGTTAGTCCAGAGTGTTTATGATGCTGAGAATTAGTGACTGAGTGCTCAGCTATAGATGGGCTATGATAGCAGTGCCCCCTCCCAAGGCTCAGGGAACATCAAGGAAGAGGGGCAGAAAGGATGTAAGAGTCAGAAGAAGGAAGGCTGTGAAATGCAGTCTTCTGCACAGGGCCTGGCTTCTGTACACATGAACCACAGTAGCTGTGGTTACCTACACAAGACTTGCACAAGATCAAGCCAGTCAAAATTCCAGTGTGGAGGCTGCTGGAAAGATGACTCAGCTGTCAGGGGACTAGGGTTCAATTCCCAGAACCCACATGATGACACATAACCATCTGTAACTCCAGTCTCCAGAGAATCTGATGCCTCCTTCTGCCTTCTGCCTTTTCCTGGCATCAGGCAGGCATGATGGTAGGAGAAAATAAATAGCTTTTTAAAATAATTAAATAACTATGTTTCCATAAGAGTTGTGTGTATAGTTAAAAAAAAAAGTACCATGATTCATAACGTGCTCTTATGTGTGGTCTGAAGTGTTTCAACCTGGATGTGTTATACTGCATGGTACACATATACAGTGCAAAGTTCTAAACTGCCATGAAATTGTGTCACAAAACATGTGTGATCCCTGCAAGAAGCACTACGGAATCGTTATGAATTTGACTTTGATTTAATTTTTCGTCTTTGTACACTCAGAAACCATTTACTGTTACCAGATCTTTCTATCACCCCATGGGGTTGCCACCTAACCATAGCTGAAGATGCTGTGAGAGAGCTTTCCCTTACCTTGGTCCACCTCATCCAAGGACCAGGGTGGTTTTCAGCCCTTTGGTAACAAATTCCTGCGTTTCTCCGCAGCTGCCACACCCTGTCATCTTAGAGCTTGAGTGGCCCAGTACCTGGCTCTACTGTGCGTTGTTGTCTTTGAGGGATGAACTGACACTGTTCTCACATGGCTCAGACTGATGCTGGAGAGAACACTGTGGGAGTTTCCATATGAAGACAATTCTGCTGTCATATGTGAGGTGCTGAGGGGCCCCTGAGGAAGTGAGGTGTTCCTTCCATTGCTTGTCGACACTCTATCTGGAGGTGTGACTGGGCCAGCCTCCTTTGTCATCTGTTTGCTTTCTTGCTCCTTGTGGCTTCAGTTCTTCATGGTTTAAAGAACTGCATTTTTGAAAGGCTCTGCATTGTGATATAATCATTTGGTCTTCATCTTTGGCTCCCAGCACATATCTCTTAAATTGGAATAAGAGGCATGTTGTCTGTTAGGCATTCAAAGACTCTTTCTACAGCCCCTGCGTTTATACTGTAGATATGACTTGTGGAGATGTGATGGGGTGGCCAGAGGAAATGGTCTTTCAATTATTGGGTTGGAAATTTCAGCCCTGCCATCAGAACACCATGGTCCATCGTGTTTTGAGATGGAGCCTCTGGAAGAACCCCTAGGAGAGGAAAGTAGAACACTTGGATGCTGGAAGGTTGGCACTCAAGCCCAAACCCAGTAGGTTCATCCACAACTTTTATAATAGTCCCATAGAGATTAGGGTCCCCCATGCTCCCACAAGTCATACAGAATCTAGACTGTGGGCACCCTGCAATAAAAGCTTTGTGTGCAAATCCATGACCTGTGATGTCATCGAATGGGACCTGTGGTGTGGGAGTGAGCAGTTAGTTTGCTGGCTGTGTTCTCACTCCTGGGAATCAGTGTCAGAACTGACTTAACCTGCAGGACATCCATTTGGTACCTACAGAGAACCCAAAAATTGCTCAGAGTGGGAAAAACCATGGCAGTTGGCAGCAGAAGCATTGAGTATAGAGTTTTAATTTCCTTTAAACTTCCCCAGACCACTTAAACTGCCTCCAGAGCTCTTTAACAACGGGCATTTCAGATCCCAGTACCTTCAGCTAGGTTATCAGGAAAATTGGAAACAGGACAATACAACAAGCAAGGTAGACTGGCTGATCCAGACCCATTCCCAATTCGTGTTGTTTTCCAAAGGATGGCCATGAATCAGCCCTCTATCTAATAAGACACAAATGGGCCTTTGTCGTGAGGCCCCTTGTGGATACTTTCATTTGGTTTTACAATCACCACCCTGGTCCTTTTCATTTTCTTAAACAGTCAACAAATAACTTTATGTCTGGATTTCCAGCACAGCAGCCAATTTGAAATTCTGAGGAAACGATCGAAAGAACATTGGGGTGCTTAGCCTTGACGTCACAGGGCCACCGACTCAGCAGCAGGAGCTGTCACCTACCTCCAGACAGCTTAAGTGAGAAACCTAAGTCGTCGTTTGTTTGTGCCTCTATGCTGGTCAGGTTTTGGTCAATTTGACACAAGCCAGGGTCACATAGGAAGAGGAAACCTTAATTGAGAACATGGTATATAGGCAAACCTGTGGGGCATTCTTTAATTAATGACCTCTGTAGGGCCTTCTGTGGATGTACTGGCACCTGGGCAAGTGGCCATGGGGTCTATAAAGCAGCAGGCTGAGCAAACTAGGAGGAGAAAGCCAGTAAGCAGCACTCCTTCCTGGTCTCTGCCTCAGTTCCTGCTGTCAGGTTTTTCTACACTGATTTCCTTCCATGATGGACTATGATCAGGACGTGAAAGCCAAATAATTCCTTTTGTCTCCAAGTTGCCCTTGGTCATGGTTTATCACAGAACATTAACTAAATCAGACTCTCTAGCATGTTTTCTATCATTGTAATCTAGCATGCTTTCTTCAAACCAAACCAAAGGCCTTGTACATGCTAGAAAATTGTTCATTGCTTATGCCTCCAGCATTCCAAAGCTCTGCACACAGGCCCTTGGAGGTACTGGGAAGTCTCTCCATAGCCTTGCTTTGCCTACAGGGACTGGAAAAAGTCATTGCAAGGTGGCAGAGAGGGTCACACCTCACAGAAAGGAGAGATACCTAATACTGTGAGGACTACCAGATTGCAGAATTGTCAGGTGATCATTCAATGCAAACATCAAGGAAATGGCAGGAAGAACTCATGACTCTCTCAGGAGCTTCAGCTCAGCTTGCTCCTCTCTGTTTATGGGTCCTTCTCTAGCCATTGTTCATTCTTCTGGGTCTAGTTGCTTGCCTTCTACAGCCACCAAAGTCCTGAGCCTCACATTCCTTTATGTTTCTGACCTAGTATGCTCAGGAGACACTCACTATCTTTTGTGAGGCTGAGAAAAAGGAGCCACACCCTTTCTTAATCCCCAGTTTCCTTTAACAGATGCAAAGGGTAGTATCCTTTTGACTTTTAGGGATGCATCATTTATCAGCCTGTACCTCATGGGTGGTACTAGACATATGACACTGTGTATATGTCCACCAAGGTGTAGAGTTATCCTATTCTTCTGCATTTCTACATAAAATAGAGTCAACAGCTGCTTGTAAAATTGAGCCTCTCAGGGTAATGCCCATCCTGAGAAACCACTGTTTCATATAATATGGGATAACATAGAGCACAACACAGCCTCAACTTAGCACCACGGCCCAGGGACACAGAGTCCTAGTATTGCAAACATGGTGTTCCATTGTGGAAACAGTTTCATGAAGTTTTTGTAGTAACAGAACAAAGGAAATCATAAATAAAGGAACTTTAAACATCAGGTAGGTGGGGTACATCCAAGTAGAGAAGGCTCTTCTATATATAGGCCTCAGATGCTCTTTGATGACATTCTTAGCCACTAGTTTGGTGAGACTAAGGGCATGTTTATATATTCCAAAAGGATTTACTTAATAATCACAAGGATATTAAGTCACACACAGCCAGAGATCCTATTAAGTCACACACAGCCAGAGATTATAGTCTCTGGAATACTGTTTTTCCTTTATGGGCCATTATTGCCAACTTAACATTATATCTTCTAAAGAGAACTTTAAAATCATTTAAGAGACAGATCAGGGATCATAGCTCCCAAAAATTTCTAGTGTCTTTGGCCTCTGACAAGAACAAGGCTGCCAAGAGGCCCAAATACATTTTCTGCCTTTAGATAGAAAAAAACAAAGAAGAAAACAAAACCTGGTTATTTTCTTTGAAGACTTTTACCGTAAGTTGCCTAGACGATGTCTACCTGTTCTCATCATTACACTTCAGTCAATGCTTTTCACTTAGTTTTGTGGAAACTGGCTTCAGCTCTTAGAGTTTATGGCTGTGAAGAGACAACATGCCCACAGCAACTCTTAGAAAGAAAACCATTTAATAGAGGCTATCTTACAGTTCAGAGGTTTCGTCCATTATTGTCATGGCAGGAGACATGGTTGTATCCACGCAGACATGGTACTGGAGAAGGAGCTGAGAGTTCTATGTCATGATCCTCAGACAGCAGAAGGAAGCTGTGTCACACTGGCCAGACTTGAATGTATGGGACCTCAAAACCTTCCTCCACTGGCACACTTTCTTCAACAGGATCACACCTTCTAATCGTGCCATCCTTTATGGGCCAAGTACTCAAGCATATGGGGCCATTCCTATTCAACCCCAAACTCTGAGCTCCTAATGTTGTGAAGTTTCCACTGGAGAAATCATTTGGACATGGGTTGAAGCCAATAGAAAGTTGTTATTAGCCAACTGGTGACGATATTGGGTGTATGGGACCCAGGAGTAGTCTCAGGCTTTTCTCAGAGTGATCTTTGAAGCACGAAAACCACATGTTGCATTGACATACCTCAGTTAACAAGAACAGTTAGCCAGAAGTGGAACTACAGACATCAAAAGCAAGGTTAGTACATTTAGGGACTTTCCTGGGATGATGCATTAGATCTTTGTTCTTGTTTTGGCAGGTGCTGCTATCATGCTGGGTTCCAAGGCCTGAATGGTACACCTATCATGGCGTCAATCATCCTAAGGTCTGGGGACCTATCAATCTAAGGAAAAGTGTGACAGAATGAAGATCCTTCCAGCAGCTAGACAGGGTAGCCTAGCACATCCTGAAGTAGGTGACAACAAGGAATTCTCAAGAGGAAAAAGTTACTCGTTGTCACCTACTTCAGCATGTGCTAGGCTACCCTGGTTGTGGACTCATTTCCCACTCTATGTGGCAAGGGTGACTTGTGGTACTAATCATCCTTCTAGGCAGCTGTGCTTAGGGAAGATACTGAGAGACACTTCATAGTACAAGCTGGTTATGAGTTTGGACTCAGGGATCAAACTGACATAGTTCCTTTTTAAAGGGATAAGAGCACATGCTTTACAGGGCCTTTGGAATCACAGGGTAACGTGCTCACAAAGAATTGAACATGACCCAGCTACACATTGTGCAACTTAATTAGGCCTCACACACTGAACACGTTTGATTCAGCAGTGAGTTTTTGTTGCTGCTGTTTGGGAGGAATTAAATAAAAATAATGCATATAAAATATTTAACACATGCTAGGCATGTTGCTAATCTCAATAGATATTAATGGTTATGTAAATTTAACACCTTGCCCTCTGTCTGATGTTTAGGGCAAAGGTCTCCTTTGGGATGTCCATACCTCATGGCCAACTACCTACCCCTCTGAGTTTCAGAATGCCAGGAGTGTTTACTTGCCTAAATCAGAGCAAATGTTCTTTAAAGTTCCCTGCAAGTAGCTGTCTCTTCTTCAAGCCTGCCACTACTGGCTCACACACCCAGCCCACCGGTGCTCTCTTACTCTGCAGTGGATTAAACTGTGGCCATGGCAAACACTTGATTAGTTCAGGAGGCAAGCATGCATCTAGACTCCTCATCAAAAGTGTTCAGGTGAGGCAGCTATCAGCTGCCACGCAAGCGTGCAGGGCCAGAATGGTTTGTAGAGTTCATGAACCACCCAGAACTTCCCCACACTCCAGCAGCTTGAAAATATTAAGGCTGAAACTCACCAAGTATCAAAAGCAGAGGCATTGAACCCCTTCAGTCTATAAATAACCCAGCCTATAAATATTTATGTGGCCTGAGCTTTTGTGTAGCCATCATCTTTCACTTCCCTTCTAAAAAGGACAGGCTGTGCATGGTCAGGAGAAAGAGGTAGGGGAGATGATGAAGGCAAATATGTTCTGTTCTCTTGCCTGAAGGGAAGGGGACAGACTTGAATTCAGACACATGCATGCTGCTTGCTGAGTAGAGGCATATAGAAATCTTCTGAAGCTCTGAGATTCCCTGTGTGGGGACGTGTGCAGGAATAGATGCATGCTGACTATGGGATCTGTTTAACCAAATGACAGAACCCAGAGGACAATATGGCAAAGTCTACATTCTGCCATGGTGATGATGGTACAGGGAAAATGGGGGTTATGGAATAAATAGTCGAAGATTTCCATCATGAAAGGCTTTCCTGGGAAGGTGCTGGACTTGGGGCCAAACTTATCAATAGGAGACCATGCTAGGCTGGAATTTGGGTTCTCCCAACACAGATCTGAGTTTCCATGGTGTGTCATCACCGGGTAGTAGATGCTCAAAAGTTGGGGTGAGTAGCAGTAATGACATCAGGGAGCGAAGGAACACATTTTATGAGGATTGTGAAAGACAAGCCATACAAAGCAAGTGTCGGACCAACTGGGAGACATAAGATAACAATGTACTAGGGGAAGGTGAGTATGTGGTTATGTCCCCTTTCCCACAGGACCCTTGCCTAATAAATGAAGAGAGATGACACCATACATGGGTTTTGACTACTGAAACAATTATTATAGTTCCATACATACCCAACCTCATGAAACCTAATGAGGAAAGGCAAGTGACTGGGTCTGTAGCAGCTCCCGAAGGAGGTATGGAGCATGTCGTAAGCCAAGCCTTCACATTACAAGTACTTTTGGGGGACCTGGTTCTGCCACGAGAAAGATGAAGTGCTTTATGTGGAGGAAGAACACATGGAGATTCCTAAGTCTCTTCTAGGAACTTAGCATAACTTGAACAGCAGGGGAAAGAACAGAGAATAAACTAGCACGTTCCTCAAATTCAGGCGAGTACAATGCTTCTGAGTCATCTACGGTATGGATGGCTATGGTAATTAATCCCAGCTGTGAACTAGATACTATGTAGAATATCTGGGAGATAGACCTCTTGGCGTGATTGTAGGAGGATATCTTGATTAGGTTAATTGAGATGGCAACACCACCCATGTTGGGTATCACCGTTCCCTGGGCTGAGATTTTGATGTGTGTGTGTGTGTGTGTGTGTGTGTGTGTGTGTGTGTGTGTGTGTGTATCAGATATATATGGAGAAAATGATCTAAGCATAGAACCAATCCCTCTCTGCTTCTTGTCTGTGGATGCAGTGTGACCAGCTTCCTCAAACTCCTCATGCTCTCTGTGCCTTTTCCATCATGGACTGTAAATTTATCCCTTTCTCCTGTATGGAGTTTTTGTCAGGGTATCATATCACAGCAACAGAAGAACAATAACTGAGTAGAGTAGGGACAAGAGGACGGGAGTCTGTTAAGGTACAGTGAGGTTTGGTTGTTTGGTTTTGACCTTATCAGCTATCTAGAGAACTCACATCGCTTTCCTAGAAAAATGTAAGCTACTGTAACACTTTAGAGTAGAGCTGTTGATGCCTTGGAAGAATGTTGATAATGTGGAATTAATTACAACATCTTCCCCAGTAGAGACATTCTCTTCACAAAAGTAATAATAAAGCACAACTTTATTATTATTATTATTAAATCTTTTTTTACAGTCCAGTTGTTATCCCTCTCCCGGTCCACCCCCTGACAGTCCTTATTCTGTTCCTACTCCCCCATCTCCAAGAGGATGTCCTTATCCCACCCCTCACCCAAACAGACCTCCCACATCCCCAAGGCTTCAAGTTTCTTGAGGGTAAGGTGCACCTTCTCTCTCTGAGGCCAGATCAGGCAGTCCTCTGCTGTATATGTGTTGGGGGCCTCTTATCAGCTAGTGTATGTTGCCTGGTTGGTGGCCCAGTGTCTAAGAGATCTCAGGGGTCCAGGTTACTTGAGACTGCTGATCTTCCTATGAGTCACCCTCTTCTTCAGCTTCTTCCAGCCTTTTCATAATTCAACCATAGGAGTCCCTAGCTTCAGCCCATTGGTTGGGTATAAGTATCTGCATCTGTCTCAGTCAAGTGTTGTTGCGGCCTCTCAGACGGCAGCCATGCTAGGCTTCTGTCTGTAGGCACACCATAGCATCAGTAATAGTGTCAGGTCTTGGAGCCTCCCCCTGACCTGGATCCCAATTTGGGCCAGTCACTGGACCTCCTTTCCCTCAATCTCTTCTCCATTTTTGTCCCTGCAGTTCTTGTAGACAGGGACAATTCTGGGTCAGAATTTTTGACTGTGGCTTGGTAACCGTATCCCTCCACTATAGGTTCCCCTCACCTCCTACCTCCTGAGGTTGCCCATTTCCATTCTTTCTGCTGGCCCTCAGGGTTTCACTCCTGATTCCCTTCTGCAATACCTAATCATGTTTCCCTTTTACCCTCCCTGTTCCCTCTCCCACTCAGGTCCCTCCCTCTTTCTTTCCCCCATGATTGCCTTTTTCTCCCTCCCAAGTGGGATTGAGGCATCCTTATTTGGGTCCTTTGGCATGTTAACCTTCTCAAGTTCTGTGGATTATATTCTTGGTATTCTGTACTTTTTTTTTTGGATGTTAGCCACTTATTAGTGAGTACATACCGTGCATGTCCTTTTGGGTCTGAGTTACCTCACTCAGGATGATATTTTCTTGTTCCATCCATTTGCCTGCAAAACTCATGATGTCCTCATTCTTAATAGCTGAATAGTATTCCATTGTGTAAATGAACCAAATTTTCTGTATCTATCTTCTGTTCTGGGACATCTGAGTTGTTTCCAGTTTCTGGCTATCACAAATAAGGCCGCTATAAACATAGTAGAACACGTGTCCCTGTGGCATGATTGGGCATCTTCTGGGTATATGCCCAAGAGTGGTATAGCTGGGTCTTCAGGTAGCTCTATTTCCAATTTTCTGAGGAACCTCCTGATTGATATCGAAAGTGGTTGTATGAGTTTGCAATCCCACTAGCAATGGAGAATTGTTTCTCTTTCTCCACATTTTTAGCAACATGTACTGTCACCTGAGTTTTTGATCTTAGCCATTCTGATTGGTATAAGGTAGACTCTCAGGGTTGTTTTGATTTGCATTTCCTTGATGACTAAGAACTTTGAATTTTTAAAAGTGTTTATCAGCCATTCAAGATTTCTCTAATGTGAATCTCTATTTCTATACTCCATTTTTATGATTGGGTGGTTTGGTTTTTTGGAGGTTACCTTCTTGAGTTCTTTATATATTTTGAATCTCAGCCCTCTATCAGATGTGAGCTTAGTGAAGATTTTTTTCCCAATATGTAGGTTGCTAACTTGTCCTATCGACTGTGTCCTTTGCCTTACAGAAGCTTTACAGTTTCATGAGGTCCCATTTGTCAATTCTTGATCTTAGAGCCTGAGCCATTGGAGTTCTGTTCAGGAAGTCCCCCCAACCCACCTCCACCCCTTCACATCTGTGCCAATGAGTTCAAGGCTCAAGAAAGCACAACTCTGATGGCTGAATAACAAGCTGGACTACACATCTCAGGCAGCCTACTAGGGGATTTCCTGGACAGAGAAGGATCCAGTTCTTCATGCAGCAAAGCAGATGCAACTAACTACATTAAGGTTCTCAAGTAAGCCAGCAGTAGTCCTCAGTGGTGAACCGTTGAGCACTGATCAGCACAGAGCTTATCCTAACTTGATTTTGGTGTGTGAGGACCTCGGGTGTTGGCTTTATCCAGAGGAAGAGGAAGCTTCTTAGAGTCTTTATGGCAGGGGTTGTGTTACATAGTGGAGCTGGGTGACCACTGAAAGTCAGCTAGGTCTTGTTTTTGTTTTGTCCTATGATAAATATTTTAGAATGGGGGAGGGGACCAAAGGTTTATTTTGGCTCAGGTTCAGTGGTTTTAATCCAAGGTGTCTGGATCTCTCGCTTTGGACCCTTGGCAAAGCAGAATGTCATGGCAACAAGAGAGTGTAGTTGGAGAGGTTGGTCATCTCAAAGAAAGAAAGCAGAGAGAAACTGAATGTGATATCATCTTTCAAGGAAATCTGCTAAGGAACTACTTCCGCAATTAGACCCCACCTCCTATTTTCTACCACTTCCCAATAATGCCATACCAGGGTGAATCCATCGAGGGATCAATCTATTGATTAGGCCAGAGCCACAAGCATCTAACCACTTCTCAGAAGCCCATTAGCTGACAACCACATCTCAGATTTAAGCTGTAGCAGGCTCATAGTTTTGCAAAGGACCTGAAGATATTTTCATTTCATGATTAAGTCAGGCAGAAACATGAACTGAACAAGGATGACAACAGATACATCAAAATGAATGGGGAAAAAGATACCAAGGCCTCAACTCTACACTAAAAACTACAGGCAACTGAGGAAAGCTGAGAGTGGAAGAAAATAACTTTTCCCAGGGGAGAGCATAGCATTTTGTTATCCACCCTGAAAACATCCATACAAGCAATGTTATGGAGACTGACCACCTTATGTTTAGGAATATTTACATATGTACATGTACATATATGCATGTCACAACAATTAATGAAAAAAGAGCCCATGAATTTGAAAGAACAAGGAAGGATATATGGGAGAGTTGGGAGGGAAATGATATAATTATTTTATAATCTCACAAATAAGAGAAAATAATAAATAATTGAATAAGGCAGGGGATGGGTTGTCTTGAAGAAAGCTTGGCTGAGTTAAAAGACAGGCAAGAAGCTTATTTCATCATTATGAAGATATGTATATATTTGAAAAGACCAAGAAAACAATGAAAGAAAAACAAAGGAAGTCTTTTTCCCTTTGTTTCCAACACAGAGAAGTTAAGCCTCTTATTTTTAATTTGTATTTGCCCTCATAGTCTCTTTGTCACTATTAAATATCATTACAACCTTTTAATTATTTCTATTAGACTGTCTTCTCTTCTCTGAGAAAATACAATTGCCCAAATACCCAGCAAGTCCACAGTAAAATGCTGTGGTGGGTTGAATAGGAATGGTTCCCATAGGCTTATATATTTGAATGCTTAGCCACAAGGAAGTAGAACTCTTTGAAAGGATTAGAAGGATTAGGGTGTGTAAACTTGTTGGAGGAAGTGTGTCATGGGAGTGGGCTTTAAAGTTTCAAACACCCCTGCCAGATTTATTTCCTCTCCCTACTGCCTGTGAATCAGGATGTCACTTGCTCTCAGCTACTTCTTCAGCATGACTGCTTATGTGTCACCATGCTCTCCACCATAAGGATAATGGACTAGGTCTCTGAAACTGTCAGCAAGCTTCAATTGAATGCTTTCTTTTGTAAGAGTTGCCTTGGTCATTGGAG
This sequence comes from Mus minutoides, assembly GCA_902729485.2. NCBI lineage: Eukaryota > Metazoa > Chordata > Mammalia > Rodentia > Muridae > Mus > Mus minutoides. The sequence goes on along the minus strand of LR749505.1, from coordinate 2,378,663 downwards.
ATCTATTTACAGCAAAAGAACAGTGGCTAATAAAAATACAAAGTAATTATTGGGATCCCTATATTATAAATGTAAATTTTCACTATAATACTTCTTGGGGTACTAACCTTTAAACATAACAGACACTTGCTTTTGTGTATCCATTGATACTAGACCTAGAGAGACCTCCTGTCTCATTGTAAACCTAGTGGTATATACCTGTCTTCTGCAACTTCTATTTGCCTATTAATCAAATGTCTTTCTCTGACATTTCTCTGACACCATCTTTCTAGTCAATCAATATTTTGCGTGTCCATTTTATAGTTTGAGAGCACAGAGATCCACAGCAAAACACTATGTAAAAAGAGCCTGAATCGGTCTCCATCAGATCCCTCCCCTCAGAGCTTAGGGAACCTCAGAGAAAAGGAAGAGGAAAGATTGTAGGAGCCAGAAGGGATGGAGGAAACCAGGAAAACATAACACACTGAATCAACTAAGCAGGAGTCATGTGGGTTCACAGAGACTGAAGCAACAAGCTTCGGGCCCCACCTAGGTCTGAGACATGTCCTCTGCATATATGTTATACTGTTAGCTTAGAATTTTTTGTGGGACTCGCAACAGTGGGAGTGAGTGTGCCTCTAACTCTTTCTGTGGCTCTTAAGACGCTGCTCCCCTGTTGGGTTGCCTTGTCTAACCTCCACTGGAGGAGTTTTGCCTTATCTTGTATCTTGTTTTGTCATGTTTGGTTGTCTCCTGGAGGCCTGTTCCTACCTGAAGCGAAATGGAAGGAGAGTGAATATGGGGGAGTGGAGAGGTGAGAAGAGCGGGGAGGAAGGGAAACTGTAGTCAGCATGTATTGTATGAGAGAAGAATCTATTTTCAATAAAATTAATTTTTAAAAAATGTATAGCTCAAATACTTAGACACATTGTTTCCTTTGTTGCTATTAAAGATATTAGTGAAAAATAGGTCTCATTTGAACTCATTTGAAATCAGACTGTTGCCTTGTGGGTCTAAATAGAAGCCTTACTGCCAGAGCCATTTAGAGCATATATGGTTGTGGGAACCATCAGCCCCAACAGAGGGAAGGGGGGACAGAAAGAAAGAGAAGTGGACTAGACCAGCTTTTTCCTCAACATAATCCTTAAGGTAATTGGAATAAGTACTGCTGTGCTGGGCAGCCATGAGTACAATGACACAGTTCTAGAATCTCTCTTTCCAGTTTAGTCTAATGCCTATTAGAAACTGTGGAAACTTAAAGGTTTGGGCCCTTTGTGAGAACCACAGTCCAGTCTTCCTGTGGTGTTGGCCTCACATGGGAAGCATGAGTCCAGTCACCTGTCTTTGTCTCTGATAGTCATGCAGGTTATCTGCAGGACTTGAAAGGATCCCTCTCAGCAGGGTGATGGCCCTGTTTTCTCAGGAACACTTTCAAGTAGACAAAGTCTCCCTGTGGCCAGGCATGGCTGCCTTCCTCTGGCTGTTCTTTCACTCCTATAAAGTATGGATTTGAGATTCAGAGTTTCTATCTGAAAAGAGCCTTTTTAGTACTGAACAAAATTATGAGAGCATTTAGTTACATCTGACACGAGCTATGGTTATATTCAAATTCATAGGCCTGCCAAATATAAGTTCTCAAGGAAAGAACTCAGGCACTTGCAGAGGTCATTCTAATTCTGTCTGTCTGTCTGTCTGTCTGTCTGTCTGTCTGTCTGTCTGTCTGTCTATCTACCTATCTATCTCTTTACCTACCTACCTACCTACTTATTTCAGTGTCAAGGATCAAACTCAGAATCCAAGCAAACACTTTAAGCCCTCATCCACCCCCAGTCCTCATTCTAATTTTTAATAAGTATACTGGTTAAGCTCTTGGCAAATTTATGTTTTTGTTTATATTATTCACTTTCTGCATTTTGATTCATTTGTTCTACTTGTCTAAAAGATTGGGTTTGTGTGCAAATATTTTCAGTATTTGGACAGTAGCAGAAATAAAACAATGTCCTTTGATTCGGTGTGCCTAATGGGCCCAGTGCACAAGATGAGAATCCTCCCCATTGCTGAGCTCCTGCTTCTGAAAGGGAAAACCTCCAGGTTACCCAGATGTCACACACACACACACTGTCATAGCATGGCTCTCTGTTTACATCCTTCTTTGAAATCAAGTGCCACAGGTTCCTGGTAGGTTAGAGAGAAAGCTTCCCAGCTTGACCTTGGAATAGCCTGCAGTGAACTCTGCAAATAGAATCCATTTGCTATTTGTTGGATAATTTTTATCTTTTTGGTAACTGTAACAAGAGTTTAATGTCTTTAAAAGTCCCTTTTTAATTTAGGAGATGTTGTCAGTGACACAATACTAACCAAGAATAGTGGTTCTCTGTCTCCCTCTCCTCCCTCCTCTCTTTCTCTTTCTTGTTCTCTCTCCCTCTCTCCTCCTTCCCTCCCTCTGCCTCTCAAATGTGCTGGAGTCCATAGGTATCCACTTCTATACCTGGCTTTGCTCTATTGCTTGTACATGGAATGTTTTTGCAAATGATCAAATGCTTCAGTTTTATTTAAAATAGAGCTTTCAAGTTTGGAGATTGCTGTATTTTCCTGGCAGCTCTCTTGTCTGCCAGCAAAACAGAGTACTGACTGGTATGTGACCAGGTAGTTTAAGGACCATAACAAAGCAGTTATCAGTTGATAAGAGGTTTTAGAATTCTCATTGTCTATGAGCCCTTTTTCAAATTAAAGAAAAAAAAATTGCTCTGTTGTATGACAAACACCAAACACAAGTTTGCAATCAATGGATGTCCAGAATGAAGAACCACAGCTGTAGGAACCAGCAGAGATTCAATTTGCTTGTTCCAATTCCATTCTCGTCAAAGCATAAGTCTATACAGTGTCAGAAATCATCATAGCAGAGGAAGCCTTAAGTTGGCCACTCTTTTCTTGGGTGCATGACCCATCGGGTTAGAACCCAGTATCTTCTATCATCATTGTACAACTATGATCATCAGTTTAATGAGGCCTGGGAGCTTATACTTCTAAGTATGATGTTAAGATTGGATAGCAATGCGTGTTGGTAGTTAGCTCAATCCTGCACTGAGAAATGGTGGATTATGTAATTGTCAGACTGCTGGTACTGCATGTGGAACACGTCAATAAGTGACTGAAAGTGAGAGTAAGGGTGTGTGTGAGAAGAAAGCTAGGCCATGTGCCATGCCATCTCTAAACCACAGGAATGGATGGTGGCATTCCCAGCACACAGTACGGCAGCAATCAACCACTGGTCTGTAATCCAGTGTCAACTTTTAAGTCAACAGGCCAATATCAGTACCTTTACTTATATGACAAAAGAAGTGGGAAGGCTTTCAGAATCCCCAAAGCTGAAGGAGAAGCTGTTTAATTGTAGCATCAGATCTTAAGGACCAGAGCAAAAGGTCTGCAGTCACCGTTGCTTGTCAGAGATCACTGCCCAGTGTTCTGCACACTGGGAGGTTCAGATTTGTCGTCTAGTACCATACTAACTCGCTGGTTGCCTGCGTTGGAAGCTTTTTTTTTTTTTTTTTTTTTTTTTTTTTTTTTTTTTTTTTTTTTTTTTTTTTTTTTTTTTTTTTTTTTTTTTTTTTTTTTTTTTTTTTTTTTTTTTTTTTTTTAATTTTGTGTTCGCAGTTGGCCGTTTTATATGAAAAGTCAGCTGACTCCTAGATTGCAGCATTTTATAGCCTTCAGATGACAGTAGATGCTCTAATATTTTACCTCAGCTCGGCAATACTACAATTTGTCTAATGAGGCTTTACGACTGGGCAAAACAAGGAATTGCAACAAGGCCACATCATCAATTTTTGCTTTGCTTTTTTGTGTGTCTGTGGTTCCCAGTAAATTGTTGTTCATACTGTATAATCATACATTCCTCTGGTGGAACAAATTTCCTATAAGTGACTAGAAAAAATAGTAGGTGCATCTGGAACCTCTCAAGTATTTTTGCTACACATATTGAGCTCTTTCATAAGTAAAAGCAAACAAAAGTTCAGACTCAGCTGCTAGAAGGACAGGAGAAAAATGGAGATTGACTGCAGAGAAATCTCAGATGATAGAACCTTGGCTAGACCACCAAAGGGTTAGTGGCTACAGAACTTGTTGGGATAAGTATGTCTGTTTCTCCAATGTCATACAAATGTATGTCTTCTTTACTAAAAGTGCTCTAATATTGCAAAGTAATATTACATCTCCCTCTCTACATTATCTCTTAATTCTTACATAACCACCTTCATTCCTTGTAGTTGATCTCTTGACAAAAAATATTGCTTTACAGAGCTCATGACTTGTCTTTCTTGGAGGTGGTTATCGGTCCTATGTCTTGACTCTGTCTAGTGTCATCGGTTTGTAGGGTCCTGAACAATATGGTGATTTTTAAAATTTTTAATTAGCTAAATTTTATTTTTGGAAGCTTTGCTGGCTCAGTTTGATTGACACTCTTGAGTATATCCTTGTTTTTCTGGAAGGTATACACTAACTACTTCAGGGGCCTTCTAAACAGTTCCTATGGAGAACAGAGTGTTTGCCTTTAACTTGCCCAGCACAACCATAAGAGGCTTAGGGGAAAGTAGAGTGCATGTCCTTCAGTTTCATATAGCACCTACCTTTATGGGAGCAAAAAAGAGAAGAAACACATAAACAGTTAACTGGGAACACATCGTCTACCGATGGTTGGCTAGATGGAAAGGAGCATTTCCTGAGGATTGCCCCTTTCCTGAGGATAAGCAGTGCCAATGTGTACCAGGAAAAGTAAGGTGAGGCAAGGCTGAGCAGAAGTCATTGATACTTTACTACTTCCCAAACTGACTCAATCTAGCTATTTTTGAGTCCCTTGCTTAGGGTCCTCTAGATGAATGCCCCAACTTGGTGGGCTCTCCTGACAGCTAGTTTCTGAAATTGGTTCCTCCGGTCTCTTACTACAGACTTCTCTCCAGTGTTCTGGTATTTACAGTGACACACAGTTGTCTTCCTTTCTGTCTTCATAGTCTGGCCAGGGTAGAGCTTCTTCTCTTAGTAAGGAGCTTTGACTCTCCTATACAGCTGCCTATCTTAAATGTGTTGCCAGTCATTCTCCAGATTAGTAGCTTTCTAGATTATTCCCAAACTTAGTAGCTACTGCAAGTCTGTCCTTGCAGTCTTAACACGACCATTCCCTCAGTCTGGGTTTGGGCAGTTGGCAAGAAAACCAGGTAAGGTTGTAAAGTCTGCAGCATGATCTCTGGACACATGCCAGTTAATGCTGAGAAAGCTCAACTAGCTGTTGGTGGAAAGTTCTCAAGGGCTGCTGTTAGCACCTACTCTAAATGGATCTCTGATGTGCTCAGTTGTTCTGTATTGAAGGGGGCAGTGTGGTGTTGTGGTGTCCTAGTTCCTAACAAGCTTGGGTAGTAAGCAAGTGAAATTTGCAGGCTGTAGAACTCTCTCAATGGCCAGCTCATATCCTTGTGTGTAGGTTGTAACTTGGAAACAAACTGTTTCTAACATGTTTGTCCAATCTTGATTCTAGTATCTGGGGAGAGCAAAATAACCTTCCTATGTTGTGGGGAATTGCAGGCTGGTCTCCAGTTGATCTGAGGTCTGAACCCTGAATGGTGATAATTCACTTTCATGACACGGTAGGCATTCCCTTATGCTCCTCGAACTCTGGCCCCTGCCTAAGTTACCACCCCCCACAGCCCCCACAAGAGAAGCATGGTCAGTAGTCACATAGGCAATGGCCCAAGCTTCTGACCTTCAGGCTAAGCTCCTCCCCAGTTACCTAGCAACAGTGAAGACCATAAAAGGGCTGTTCAGCCCCACCTCGCTCTCTTACCTCTTACTTGTCTCTCTTACTTCTTACCCCTCACTCTCCCCCTCTCTCCTGTCTTCTCCTCTCTTCTCTCCTCTCTCTTCCTCTCTACCTCTCTAGTCTTTCTTCTTCTTCTTCTTCTTCTTCTTCTTCTTCTTCTTCTTCTTCTTCTTCTTCTTCTTCTTCTTCTTCTTCTTCTTCTTCTTTTCTCTCTCTCTCTCTCTCTCTCTCTCTCTCTCTCTCTCTCTCTCTCCTTCCTTTTCTCTTTCCCCCTGCCTTTTTATAATAAAGCTCTAAAACCATAGAGAGTCTCTGCTCATCAAGATCCGCTGCACTCACTCATGTCAGTGTTGGGAACCACTTCCCTCATCTCTCTCTCCTATAACCATGGTGGCTTTAGCAAAGTAGCTCTGAGGTTCCCAGGTAGGGCTGCCCCTTGGCCACCCCTGAAGAGTGGGTCAGAGGCTTAGACACCCCCCGGGGATGAGTGGAAGGTAGATAGCAGCCCTCCTACAGCTCACAGACCAGAGAATAGGTAAAACTCTGGCAGAGTATGGGCCTTTCCCTTCCCCCCTTCCCCTGGGCCCCCCTTTTTAGTTCCCAACACTATGTCTTTATGGAATTCATTTGGAAAATCAGAGTCAGATGCCAACTAAAAGTAGGCATTCAGCTTCCTAGAGAATCTGAGGCAGGGATGTTGTCTTGAGGTTTGTTTCAGAAAGAAGGCTCCTGTTCCTTTAGAAAACATGGATGAATTGCAAGACAGATGCACTTATCTAGCTATTATAGACTTTCAATACATTTATTAAAAGGATGAAAAACAAAACAAAACAAAAGAAGGGTTGAAGGGTAAAGTGGAAGTGGAGGAAGAAGTCAATTTCAGAAAGGAAAAGTAGGCTCTATACTCTTTGTATTACATACTGCAGTAGGGAAATAGCCATTCCTCCTGATTTCTTGTCTGTGAATGGATGAATTTGGAGGAGAGTCTGAGTTCTCAAAGGGATCTGGAGGGATGATCCATGTAGGTCCAGATTTCAGACAGTTGACTGTGAATCATTTTGGACACTTGGTTGACCAGTTATCCCTAATAATCTCCAAGGATAGAGATGTCTATAACCACTGGAGTTCCTAACATGATAGGTTCTGAAGACTTTCTTTTGCTATTTTACCCATCTAAAGTTATCATCAGATAAGTAACTTGTCAACAGTCATAAGTCATTTTCTAGTCTAAGTAACTTGTCAACAGTCATTTTCTAGTCTTTTGGCAGGATCAGCATGTGTAACCGCCTTCTTGGTACCTGTTTGATTAGTGGGTATAAATTAGCAGTTGACCCTTTTTTTTTTTTTTTTAAACAGTGTTTCTCTGTGTAGCACTAGTTGTCATGGAACTCACTCTGTAGACCAGGTTGGCCTCGAACTCAGAAATCCACCTGCCTCTGTTTCCCAAGTGCTGGGATTAAAGGAGTGTGCCACCACTGCCCGATGACCCATTTTTTTTTTTTAATCAACTGAAATCCCAAATCTTTTATACAACCCACTTAATAATTCAGTAGACATGCCTTTTAAACAATCTTGTAACTATGTGTCATTGTTTCGGCACTTTTCATTTATAAACACCATAATGCTTACTTTATAGGACTTTACTATATGCAAATTATCTGCCTAAAGCTTCATGAAGGGATCACGCTTTCTTTACCTGCTATTTTCTACAATTTCCCACTCAGTGCCTAAAATGGAGCCAGGGCAAATGTATTAGTTATGTTTGCATTGCTGTAACAAAATGCTTAAGAAAAACTACCAGGAAAAAAACTTGTTTTTGTTCATAGTTTCAGTAGATAGTTCTTGGCTCCAGGCCTCTGATAAGGCAGAGTATCTCTGCAGTAGGAGTATGAGCAGGAGGCAGTTCACTTCTTAGCAGACAGGAAACTGAGTAATGGGAGAACTAGCCATAACCTTCAAAGGCAAACCCAAGTAACCCACTTTCTCCAGCTAGGCTCCACTTTCCAAAATATCTAGTTTCCCCAAATGGTGCCACCATCTGAGGACAACACGTTCAACACGCATACCTATGGGAGCACTTTCTCCTGAAATCATGACTCTAACCTTAGTGGGAAGGAAGAAGAGTGATGCAACAGAGGCAGATTTCAGTTTAATCTAGGGAAACAGGAAAACAAAACAAAACAAAAAACTATGTAACAATTAAAACTATTCTTCAAAACTATCCTAGGAACCAGTGGCTCTCAAGGGCTATTAGCAGTTAAAGAGAGTCTAGAAGACTACTCATTATTTATCACATGAGAATTTCTACATCAATTCACCAGTGGCTTTGGAGAAAGTTTGAGGTTGGTCGTTTGACCATTGTACCTACTGAGATACAATGAGACGTAAGTCACAAGGGTTGGGTTTCTACACAAATTCCTGACCCTGTTTTCTCTCACCCTTCAACTATAGAGACATAAAATCAATGACCCACTGATCAGCTATGAAATTGATGTCAAGGTTCCCTTGAGATTGCCGGATAGTGAATACATTGCTGCATAGTTAAATGGCCACTTGAAGCTACTAGACTGTCTGACATAGCAAGAAGAGGTAGGAAGGGGACGTACTCTTTTTCTGTTGCAATGATTTCAGACCACTAGAAGGGCACAGGAACTGAAAGGTAAGAATACTTCTAAGGATCAAAGCTTTAGCTTCCAGTTGTGGCTTCAAGGGTTTCCCTGACAACTGAACTCCTCTTTCTTTTCCACTCATCTTGCTACCTGTGATCAATAGAGGTGCTGCTGCTTTTCAGCCCACCATCACCAAGGAAAATATGTGAGAAATGGCATTTTCTTAAAGTAGCTTTCATTGTAGTTGTGAAGACACTCTTTGGAAGGTTAGTTCCTATCGATATAGGCTCATATCATGATGATGATATGATGCTGTCATGCTGCCTAGTTTTATGTCAACTTGACACAAGGCAGAATCATTTTATAAGGGGGAACCTCAACTGATAAAAATCCCCCACCAGATTGGCCTGTGGTACTTTTTCTGGGTTGATGATGTGGAAGGGCCCAGCTCATTATAGGTAGTGTTACCCTTGGGCTGGTGGCCCTGGGTTTTATAAACAGACTGAGCAAGCCATGGGGGAAAAAGCTATTAGTAGCACTTCTCCATGGCTGCTGCATCAGCTCCTAGGTGCAGGTTCCTGCCTTGAACTCGTGTTCTGACTTTCTTATATGATGGACCACAAGCTGTAAGGTGGAATAAATCCTTTGCTCTCCAAGATAATTGTTTGTCATAGTGTTTTACATAATAGAAAGCCTAAGATACAATGAATAAAGTCATTTCATAGACTGGTTCCAACTTCTGGAATAGCTGCTCTAACTTTTAACTCTCTACTTTTAAAAAACAGTTTTATACTTTAGTCTTCCCAGGAACAAATTGAAGTGATTGAAATTTTCATGCACAAATGATAATGCTGCCCAGTGTTCATGGAATGCCTTTAATTTTCAAGACTGCCAGCAGCCTTCCCAGAAAAAAAAAAATATCACTAACTGTACAGAAAAGCGCTACAGTTCCACAGCACAGAAGTGGCAAAGCCTGTGCTAAGAATAGAAGGCTGCCTTTTTCCAGGGAGCCACAGAGCTCGGAGGCCTCTCCTGGGATTGGCCATGCAGAATTGGGAAGTACAAGTGTTGACTGAAAAAAAAAAAAAGGACACACATGCAGCAAAGGCTGGACTCTCCGTATGAATAATATCAAGAAAAGCAGGCTTATCTGTGGGGCACTGGGCTATGCACAGACAGCTTGGTCTCCAGTCAAGTTGAGAGGTGGAACCCTGGTGAAACCCAATGGTGATAATTCACCTACATGGGACAGAAGGCGTTCCCTCATGTCTCCTGGACCTCTGGCTCCTGTATAATTTACTGCCCCTACAGGAGAAGTGACAATGTCCCAAGCTTCTGACCTTCAGGCTAGACTTCTCCCAGTTACCTAGCAGCAACAATGTAACAAGCAGCCCACCATAAGAGGGGCTACTTGGCCTCTCCTTGCTCTAAGCTTTTACTTTCCTTACTCTCCCTCTTACTCTTTCTCTTGCTCTCTCCCTCTTACTCTAGCCTTTCTTCTCTCTCTCCTTTCCCCTCTTCTCTCCTCTTAGCCATGGCCAGTTTCTCTCTTTCTCTCTACCTTTTCTCTCCCCCTCCCCACCTTTCTACAATAAAGCTCTAAAACCATAGACTGTCTCTGTTTGTCAAGGCCTGCTGTGCTTGGACAATAAGATAGGCTTTCTCCTAATGAGCTGTGCCTAATCTCCTGATGAGCCTTCCTGTGCTCTAGCCATGGACCAGACTAAGAACTCTCGCCTGCATGGGAACCTCTCTCCCTCTTGCCCTCTCTTTTCCCAGGGCCAAGAGTGTCACTCAGGGGCCCCTGGTATTGGGGGCTGCCCTTGCCCACCCCCCCACCAAGTGGGGTCAGTGGCTTAGCATAGCCAGATACCCACCTGGGGCCAAGTGGAAAATGCCCGGCAGTCCTCCCGCGTCCACCTGCCCAGAGCACAGGAATTCTGGTCAGATTCGGGCTCTCTCCCTGCCCCCTCTTCCCCTATACCTCATAGCTGCATACGAATCTGATGGCAGTTAATTTAGGGGAAAGTGAGTTGTGTTGATTCAAAATTTACTGTGTAAAATTAGTATTAAACAATGCCATAAAAGTATGTATGAATGTTTTGTAAGATTCAGTCATATCAAGAAAATACTAGGTTCCCAGGCTTTGTTAAGTGCTAAGACCTCAAGAAACATTTTATACTCAGAAAGGGAGAGAATTTCATTAATAAAGTAAAAGAGAACAAAAGCAGGATGAGGTAGGAAGTCAGCCTTGAAAAATATACCCTGCTTCCATACATTCAACAGACTACAGACTTTATGTCTGATCCTTTAGTATCATCTCAGCTCTTAAACTCCGAGGCCTGTTAGTGAGCATAGACCTCCAAGTACACCCACCTAACAAAATACCTTACATCCTACCAAGCTTCATTAGGAAGTGTCCATTGGTTCTCTAGAAGACACATAACCAATGCATAGCAACACTGCATGTGTGCACTTCTGTGAAAGCTAAGCATCAAGGTAGCTTTTAGTTGGATGGTGTTATCCAAGATGGTCTTCCAGGCTCCTATGCTAGAGATGCTCCATCATGGGAAGAGGTATTATTTTACAGAAAGAATTTCCGCCCCACAAACAAATAGAAGTTCCATGAAGACCACTTTTTCCTACACTGCTTTGTAGTCAGCACATTCTATATTTTAATGTCTAATAAATACAAAAATACTAATCTGTGAACCATTACAGTGAAATGACCTCAAATATGTGATTGTAGTGGAACAGAACCACATTCGTTTGCTTATATTTGCTTCAGGGATATTTTTGCATGCTGCAATGGCAACACTGAGTGGCTCTGGAGGATTTGTAGCCTACAAAGCCTAAAATAGTTGGCCCTTTACAGAAACAGCTTGCTTACTCCTGGCTAGGACAGCCTACCATACAGTTGGCACTACAATTTGTTGAAGGAACCCACTAAGAGCAAGCAGCAATGGGTGTATCTTCCTTTGTAAGCAACTGCCATGCCAATTACAGACTTTTAGCTAAAAGCCACCCTAAGGACAATTAGAGATAGACAGAAATATGATCCCTATCGCATCTCACTGTCCAGAATGGCTTTGAGTAGAAGTGGTGGTCAGAATGCTATAAGGAACTCAATTCAATTTTACCTCATTCTTAAGATTTTGGAATAAAATGTTCTTTATGCTATATAAAACCAAGTACTAATATTTACATATACAAAGTTGCTTTTTCTCAGCTTCTTTCAAAAATCTTAAGGCTGGAACAATTGCTCAGCTGTTGAGAGCACTGGCTGCTCTTCTAGAAGACCTGGATTCACTTCCCAGCATCCTCATGGAGGCTCTAAACGTATCACTCCAGTTTGATGATCTGACACCCTCTTTTGGCCTCCATGGATGCTGCACACATGTGTTGCACATACATGCAGGCAACCACCCACACACATAAATTTTAATAACAATATATATTGAAGTTTCCTGTGTCCAAACAACCCTCCTAAACCTGTAGTCCTAGAGTAGCATTGACAGCTAGAGCAAGTCTGTTTACAGGGAGAAATCCTGTGAGTCTATCATGGTAAATTTGGGAGCCCAAACTTTGATTCCACTTAACCTTCCTCCTTACTCCAACTCCAGTGATTTCAGGTTTGAGGCAATGTGAAGTTTGCCTTTAAAACTGACAAAGGACAAAAGTGACAAGCTGAATCATACACAAATGGATGGTTCTTGGTTCTCTTATTGAGGATGTAATGAGTGCAGGTAGACTATTTTCACTTACATAAGAATGCATGTTTAAACTCCAAGGGTGACTATGAACTTTGTATACTGTAATCTTGCTAAGACGTTGCTTTGTTTTTTGTTGTTACAAGTATCACTCCCAGGAATTAGAATTTGCAGGTAAACAAAGATATTTTCCATCTTTTGCAAAAATACACTTTATTAATGATAAAGACTACAATGTTAGTTTCTTTAAGCTCCATGACTTGTGCTGTTTAAGCCTCTGCTGGATACTCTGATTTCATGTGTAAATCATTTATGTAGTTAGCTTTAATTTCCATTGTCCTGTTGCATTCTGCTTTGTATCTTCATACTTATAAAAAATACTTAAATTCTTTTCTGTTTTGGAGGTGGTATGAGTTTGTATGCATGTGTACAGGTATACAAGTGTTTGGATGCGTGTACAGGGTATGCAGGTATGTGTATGGGTCTGTGTAAGTCAGAGATTCTATGCACCTTCCTCCACTGTTCTTCACATTGCTCCATGGAGTAGGATCTTGGCCAGCCCCAGAGCCTGCCTATACTTAGCCAGGTTTCCCGGGGAATCCCCATGTCTGTCTATCAATTTAGAGTCACAGGCTACATGCCTTACCCACTCATCTATTGGCAGTCTCTGAAGATTGAAACTTTGGTCTTCATACTTGTAAGGTGACTGTTTTATCTAATAAGCCAATTCCCTGATCTAAAACTGTAAATGTGACTAAAATAAACTTCCAAAAAAGTTTAATAAGGCAATTTTAAAACTCTTGTATTCCTTGTACATTCCTAATGTAGCCTGTTTACACCTCATATTATGATGACAATTTGTTATAATCAGCACACCAGTGTAACCCATTGATAGCAGAGAAAGCCATACTTGACTTTTCTCTATTTTATGCACTGTCCCTTTCAGTTTCAGAATATCATCCAGGACAGTACAGACCATTTGCTCAGTCTCTATTCTCCTTGTGCCTGTGACAGTTTCCCTGGCTTTGTTTTTCATGGTTCTGACAGTTTGGAAAGGCTAGTTAGTTATTTAGTAGGCTATAACACAAGGAGGGATTATATGATGTCTTTCTCATTTATATGATGACTACAGAGTAAAAACACCATTTCTTTTATATCTTATCAACAGTATATACTATCAATATGACATCATCTTTGATGTTGGACATGATTAGATAATTAAAGTAGTTTTGTAAGATTCTCCATTGAAGTAACTTTTATCACCTTAACCAAAATATACCTTTGGGGAAAAAAAAATCACTATGTTGTAGGCAGCCGCGGCTCCGTGAAGCCACAGCTCCGTGAAACTGCGGCCCTGTAGGCAGCCGAGGCTCCGAGAAGCCCCGGCTCTGAGAAGCCCCGGGCTCTGAGAAGCCCCGGATCTGTAAAGTCTTCGGCTCCGTGAAGCCTCTGGCTCTCCACAATTACAAGATGGCCGGGGACCAGCCGGCTGTCAGGGAAGAGAGCCTAGTGTGCATGTGCAGCTCTCTTCAGGCTCTCCTCAAATGATAGCCCCTCCCAGAGGGCAGTATGCAAATGAGGCATGGCTTGTGGCACCAATGAATGGGCCATATGCTAATGAGGTGTAGCTTGGTGCACCAATCTGCAACCACTACGACACCCTCCCCCTTCCCTGGGAGAGTATATAAGCAGCAGCTCTGCTGCTGTCCAGGGTCCTGGGAATCTACTATCAAGGTGCTCCAGAATAAAGCTGACTGAGAAGATCCCGGTGGTGGCATGACTTTCTTGCCGGTCAAGTGAGGCGCCTCACAAGTGGTGCTGAAATCCAGGAACCGAAGACTATCTTCATGGGATTTGAACTCTTCAGGAACCGAAGACTATCTTCGTGGGATCTGAACTCTTCAGGAACCGAAGATTATCTTCATGGGATCAGAACTCTTCAGGAACTGAAGATTATCTTCGTGGGATCAGAACTCATCAGCTACGGAGCGGCAGTTCCGGTAAGCTTCCCGGAATATTTTAGAGAGGTTATGCTTCCCTATATTGTTGATCCACTTTGGATTGGTGTGGCCATTTTAGTTGTCTTAACGGCCCTCCAAAAACTGTTTGAAAAGCAGAGTGGTAAAGACAAAACAGCAAAAGGGAGGCTAGAATCTATTCTTAAAATTAAGGGGGAACAAGAAAAGGTGATTTACCCCTCTCTCAAGGAATCACAGCTTTCCAACCTCGACTCCTCTTTGGAAGAAGAGGTGGATGAGGAGGCTGCTAAATATGAGAGGGAGCGATACCACCTAGACGATAAAGGGTATCAGCTCAAAAATAAAGCAAGAAAAGGTCAGAAGAAGATAGACCTCAGTAAAAGGGCCCCTGTAAATTCTCCTGTGGCTCAAGTACCATCAGCTCTTCCTTATAATCCAAGTGATGAGGGAGTGAAGCTTAGTGGAGGGAAACACTTGGGAAGATCATTTAATCCAGAGGTATGGCGAGAGATTAGCCTATCCTTCCCAGTCTATGCCAATGATCAAGGGGGACGTTATTATCAACCCATTGATTTCAAAACAATAAAATCAATAGCCGAATCAGTCCGTACATATGGAGTAGCTACAGCCTTTACTATTGCACATCTAGAGACATTGACAGCATATTGCCTCACTCCATCTGATTGGAATAACCTAGTGATGAACCTGTTATGATACAATTTATCCCAGGAACACCCCAATTGGTGGAATGTTTAATTGTCCTGGAAGTATTTAAAAGGTTTCACACGCCTTTCAATTTAATATCAGACTCAGTTTATGTAGTAAATGCGGTGAAAATGCTGGAATTAACAGGGCCTATTAAAATTTCCAGCCCTGTTGCAAATATCCTGGCAAAAATACAAAGCTTGATATGGAACAGAACCTGCAAACTTTTTATTCAACATATTCGAGCTCATACTTCTTTACCTGGCCCAATGAGTCATAACAATGCTCTGGTGGATGCTAGCACTTGTGCTACCTTTATCTTTTTCACATCACTAATAGAACGAGCTTGAGAATTTCACAAGCTGTACCATGTTCCTGCCTCCACCTTACAGAAAAAATTTCGTATTTCTAGAGCATTGACTCGTGAGATTGTCCTTCAATGTTCCAACTGTGTACAGTTCCATCACCCGCCTCACACAGGAGTCAATCCTCGTGGTCTTAAACCTTTACATATATGGCAAATGGATGTAACACATGTTCCATCCTTTGGTACCCTTAAATATGTCCATGTGTCGGTAGACACTTGTTCAGGTGTGGTCCACTCCTCCCCTGCAACTGGAGAAACCTGTAAAAAGGTTGTATCCCACTGCCTCGAAGCATGGGCAGCTTGGGGAAAACCTTCACATCTTAAAACGGATAATGGCCCTCCTCATCTTTTGCACTTCTATGCAGGTGCACCATACGACTGGAATCCCTTATAATGCCCAGGGTCAGGGCATTATTGAACGAACTCATAGAACCCTCAAAGAAATTTTACAAAAACAAAAAGAGGGAATAGGACATGGTAGATCACCTAAAGAAAGACTATCCTTAGCCCTTTTTACTTTAAATTTTTAAATTTTGGATAGTAATGGCCTTTTGGCAGCTGATAGGCACGCTGCCATAATCCCTATACATTTACAATATGTTAAATGAAATGATGTGTTATCCGGGTCATGGCTAGGTCCAGACCCGGTCATTTCACAGTCCAGGGGAGCGGTTTGTGTTTTTCCTAGGGACAAAGAACCAATTTGGATACCCGAGAGACTGATACAAAGAGTGCCCCCTTCCTTGGAAGACGCAGCAGAGAAAAAGGATAATGAAGAAACACCTACATCTATTGATACTCCTGATGAATTTACAAATGGGTAATATGTTAAAATTATGGGCTGTTGCCTGTACTTGGCCAGTCCCTATGCCAGTATATAGTAATTCAGCTGTTTTGCCCAACTTCCCTTACTCCTTTTGCATGCCTAGACATAAAAGAGATTTTGGTGTTACTGCTGCTATCATTACTGCCATTACTATCTCAGCAATTGCTGCGGTTACCGTGGCTGTAGCCATGGCAAATCAAAGAATTGATTTACTTCAGGAAAACATGGAAGAACTATTTCGGTTGATTCAATTTTCCTGTTTCCCATTTTAAGAATTTATGTATTACCCCACGAACTGCTGATATATCTGAAAACTTTAATTATACTAGGGAGTTGGACTGCGGAGGCGGAACGACTTTCCCGGAAGCTCCTTACCCAGATTTCTATCCTGAACGGCACCAGAGTCAATCCTGTCACCTTGGGAGATTTTACCTCTTGGCTGTCCAATTCCTTTTCCTTTTCTAAAGAATGGGCTGGGATGCTACTTTGGGGTGTCCTGGTGTTTGCAGGTTGTGTACTTTGCCTCTGGGTGTTATGTCGTATGAGACACACTTAGGCCCGACAGCAAGCTGTCATTATTCAAGCCCTGATGGCCATAGATGAAGATACCTCGTCTGAGTTCTGGTTGGGCCCTCTTAAGAGTTTGTAGTTATTTCCTAGCCGATACTTTCCCGGTTTAGGGACAGGCCTAATGACTCCCACTATACCACCTCAAAGGATGATGGAGTAAGGAAACTCAATTTTGCTGACAGAATGTCACAATACAGTGCAGGGAATGTTCCATACAGGATAGATTCCTCGAGAGCATGTCAAATTGCATGGAGGTTTCATGCCATTCTGACCTATCCTCCCCCTGATAAAAAGACATGGAGACGGGTGTGCTAAAGTACGCCTATCAACGACTAGGGCGGATAAGGATTTGACCTCTGTTACAGCCAAGTCCGCCGGCAACGTGCTGGTGGCATCTCCTCCTGCTCCAGATCTCTGCAGAGACAGACTGGTGGTTGTGTCTGATGGTAGCCCGATTTCCTATCAGTCACTTGTCAAAGGCTGCTCCTTCAGGCTGGGGTGTTCGCTGACCAGATTTGTATGACTTCATATTTAATTAATAAAGAAGGGGGAGATGTAGGCAGCCACGGCTCCGTGCAGATGCGGCTCCATAGGCAGCCGGCGGCTCTGTGAAGCCTCGGCCCCGTAGGCCCCGTAGGCAGCCGAGGCTCCGTATAGCCCTGGCTCTGTAGGCAGCTGCGGCTCCGTGAAGCCTCAGCCCCATAGGCAGCCGAGGCTCCGTGAAGCCCCGGGCTCCGAGAAGCCCCGGCTCTGTAAAGTCTTCGGCTCCATGCAGCCTCGGCTCTCCGCCATTACAAGATGGCGGGGGACCAGCCAGCTGTCAGGGAAGAGAGACTAGTGCGCATGCGCAGCTCTCTTCAGGCTCTCCTCAAATGATAGCCCCTCCCGAAGGGCAATATGCAAATGAGCCACAGCTTGTGGCACCAATGACCGGGCCATATGCTAATGAGGTGTAGCTTGGTGCACCAATGCACAACCACTACAACACCCTCCCCCTTCCCTGGCAGAGTATATAAGCAGCAGCTTTGCTGCTGTCCAGGGTCCTGGGAATCTACTATCAAGGTGCTCCAGAATAAAGCTGACTGAGAAGATCCCGGTGGTGGCGTGACTTTCTTGCTGGTCGAGGGAGGCGCGACGCATTATGCATAGACCATACTCAAAGTGGAGGCATGCCCCCAAAGGTATCTTGAGGTTGAGGTATAGTCACAAACTGCAATTCTGTATCTTATTTACTTACAGTAGTATGGCTTTACAATTTGTTCCATACTTTTGACTGCATTCCAATGTTTATCCTGTTGCTCACACATTCCAGTTTTGGTCAAGAGAAACACACATTTTCTTAAAATCTGTTGCCCTTAAATTTGTTTGACTTTTTTTTTTTTTTTAAACTAGTTTAAGATTCAGCTGAGATTTTTATCTCCTGTAAGGTAAAACTTCCTGACAACTACCTCTACCCCCAACCCTTTATTTCCCATCATGTAATTTCTGTTAGTGTCCACGAGTCTCTGTTTAGTTTCTGTTTCCAGGATCTGTCCAATGCTGAGAGTGTATATTTTCCCAGTGAACACACAAAACTCATGTCTTCCATATTTTTGCCTGGGTTCCTGCTTCTCTCTCTCTCTTAGTGGACAATAAGCTACACTAGCATAATTATTTCTGGAACTGAGGACTCCACAGTTTTCTAACCCATTAAATAGAAGCTGCATCATATAAGATGTCAAGCTGACTGCTCAGTAAGGAAGAGCATGGCACTATTATTACAATGGGCCCAGTTAAGTAGCCAACACTAGCTGTATTTGTGTAATTGCATTAAGGGCAATGACCCATTACCCTTATGTTTAGAACTAGGGCTAGATGTCTTCTAGATTTCCTTAGCTACAGGTCCATAAGCATTGTGGCCATGATGTTTTCAAGTAACTTACACTTGCTGAAGATAATACAATCACTGAAGAAATAAACTCGCTAGGGTAAGTTCTCTTAGTAAAGACTGTGGTGAATGCTAATAGATGATGCAGGAATTGGGGTGGCTAACATTATCTTTGACTCAAGCTCCTATTAACTTCCAACTATTTTCCTGAACTTCTTCCTCCACTGGTTCATTTGCCGTGATCAGATCCCATCATTCTGCGTTATAACAAAATCCAAATTCTTAATCATGTGGTAAAAGTGCCACTGTATTTGACTCCTCTGTTCAAACTCATTCTGTGTTCTTTCTTCTCTGCAGTACAGAAAGAGAAATCTTTCTAAAAGCAGTAGCTCGGTTCCATTTTTCATTTCAGGTAGTGCAAGTGGCCTAGACTGTGGTCTGCTGTTGGAATGACCTTGAATTCATGACCTTACTGCCTCTTACCTCCAAAGCACCAAGATGATAGAAGTGTGCCACCATATCTAGCTTTGTTTCTTAATTTGTTTTTAATATCAGGTCAATTTACAATAACTTACAAAGTAATGCAAACTTTAATGTTTTATTCACATTAGTTGACGAATGGGAATAAAGACAAGTTGTGTAAGAAACCCTACAAAACCCCTGAAATGAAGATTAAGGTAAAACATAACTTAAGTATTATATTTTTACAAGGAGTAGCATTATTAATTTGATCTCAATGTCCTGCAGAGACTAACTCAATTTTAGAAAGCTATGATTTTCAAGAAAAAGGAAAAAAAAAAACCTAAATCACGGAGCTAGAGATGTAGTTCACCTGATGAATGTCTTGCCTCGCATGTGCAGAGCCCTGGGTTTTATTCCCTAGCACTTTAGCACCACTTAAAACCAGGAGGGATGACACATGATTATATCCCAGCACCCCCAGGGACGGGGAGACAGGATGATCAGAAGCTCAAGGTTACTTGTGACTACAGAGTAAAACTGACTTTGGTTTGTGCTACATGGTAAACTGTGGTGGCGCACGCCTTTAATCCTAGCACTCGGGAGGCAGAGGCAGGCGGATTTCTGAGTTCGAGGTCAGCCTGGTCTACAGAGTGAGTTCCAGGACAGCCAGGGCTATACAAAGAAACCCTGTCTCGAAAAACCAAAAAAAAAAAAAAAAAAAAAACCAAAAAAAACCCAAAAACAAAAACAAAAAACCATGGAAAAAAAGGAAGTACTATCTTAAAATAATTTATTTCTACAAAATCATATCCGTTTGATAACCAAAACAGTTCTATATCTTCTAAACATGGAAACTAACATGATCAACTCATATAATGTAGAGAGCTTAAGATTAAAAGTATAGGCATGTAAAAACAATATAAATGAGCAAAAACATCCCTTCTATTTAAAGGCATTCAAGGTGGCACTAACTGCTTCCTATTTTGAAGATGTTCAGGGCACTCATCCCTAACACCAGCATCTCTGTTAGAGTATACTTCAACATCTTCACAAATGGACATTTACTAATTTTAACATTCACAGGTGACAGATGGTAACTTCTGATTTTTTTAAGGATTTATTTATATGTATGGGTGTTTCTCCTGCACATATGTCTGTGTATCACATCCATGCCTTGGGCCCTTAGATTTTAGAAAAGGGTGTCAGATTCTTTGGAATTGGGGCTCTAAGCAGTTGTGAGTTCATCTGTGGGTTCGAGGAAGCTAACTTGGGTTCTCTACAAGAACAGCAGGACTCTTGACTGCTGAGCCATTTCCTGAGCCTTTTCTCTCAGACTTGACGCCATTAAGTTTAGCAAGTTTGAAATGTAAGAAGTTATGAAAGATGAAATTCTTTTGAAGCTATGAACACTAATAAACTTCACTCAAGTTTGAGGAAAACTAATACCTTTCATTCAAGTTGGATGATAAAACCTTACACAATCTATTGTATAATTATTTTTCCTCTTTACTAAATGTTTCCTCTTTTATTTTTTTTATTTTTTATTTTTTTTTGGTTTTTCGAGACAGGGTTTCTCTGTGTAGCCCTGGCTGTCCTGGAACTCATTCTGTAGACCAGGCTGGCCTTGAACTCAGAAATCCGCCTGCCTCTGCCTCCCCAGTGCTGGGATTAAAGGCGTGCGCCACCATGCCCGGCTGCTGTTTCCTCTTTTCTAACCAGCCTCATGTAATGTGAATATGCATGCTTTGCTGCAGAAGTCTATGTTGGACATGTACTATTGCTTTATTTCTTTTGTGTCTTGCTGTTAATATAGTTATATGTGTTATGTGACTTTCTGATAGTCTAAAGAGTCTAAACCTCAAAAGACACTTGGCTTCAATAATTTAAGTCCAAAAAAAGGTGAGCTTAGGTATCAGTAACCTTTAGCTGAGGGATCCACTGGATAGTGGATCATGCATATCTGTATCCAACAAGCCTTTATGAAAATGTCTTATGAAATGTGTGGAGAATTTCACTTGAACCATTTGCTGAAATGTATTATCCACATTACTTTTGCGTGACCCAATGCCCTGCAATGTAAAAATGATTTATAAATTAACTAGACAATTTAAGAGGTCACACGGTTTGGAAACTTGGGGTAGGTACCAGAACATACAATCAGGGCATTGCAGATAATGAGCTGCAGATAGAGTTTGAAATTCCACCTATTTTCTAGCCATGCCCATTTGTCCACTATCTGTAGCTACTTCCCTGCTACACTGGCAGAGATAACAGGTCTCTAACAGTTATAACAGCGACCATATGGCCAGCAAAGCCTCAAGTATTGCCTATATGTTCTTTCATAGAAAAGGTTGGTTGACCTTGCTCCAAGTCAGTGATCAGTCTTGGCCAGTATAATTGAGGGATTATTGGTGCAAAAGAGAACCAGCAGTTGTAAGGACAGTCCTCCCCTCTTTACTTGATCTCATTAAGTCAAACTCTTAGATCTATGACCAGATAAGGTCTGATGGTGATTATCTAATCAGGGTACATAAAAAAGAATTCTTTATTTTTTTTTTTAATTATAAACATTAAGTTCCCTGGAAGGAATGGACACATTTTATCTTTTGTTCATGTTGATATTCCAAAAGGGTTGGGAAACACAACGTTGTTAAAATTACTCGCCAGTACATTTTTCTTCCTTTTAAAATAAGATTTATTTTCATTTTTTATGTGTGAACGTTGTATCTGGATCTTTGAATGTGCACCACATGCATGCCTGGTGCTCAAGGAGCCCAGAAGAGGACGTCAGCTCTCCTACTGGAATCATAAGGGGCAGTGAGCTGCTACGTAGGTAGGTGCTGGGGACTGAACCCAGATCCTCTGTAGGAGCAGCCAGTGCTCCTATTCTCTGAGCTGCTCTCCAGCCCCAGCCAGAACATTCTGTACAGCCCATAAGTGCAACTTCTTCAAAAGACTCTCACCCCAACTGACAAAAAGGTGTTCCCAGCTCAGCTGTGGCTCAATAAACTTTTTGTTATTCTTGTTATTTACTTTTATTTAAAAGAATTGTTTCCCTATCACAAAAATTAGATAGCCACACTGCCAACAGCAAAGTTCATAGTTACACTGATGGCGGTGAATTCTCTGGATATTCCCAATGTCTCAAAGGCATAAAGGAGAGAAAAGGTACTTAAAACAAATCCAAATGATGTTGGGAGAGACATTACATGCCATTTCTTTTTCTTCTCATCATTAGCTGCAGATGGCTTTTGGGAGGATCAAACACAGTTTGACTTCAGGAACTCATTTTATACCAATTCTAGCACCTAATGGAGAAACCAAAAGGAAGAGTTTTACAGAGTGGCTTTAAAACAAAGAATTTAATGGTGCTTTACTAGATGTACTACTGGAAAACCAAACAAAAATACCTACTAACTGGTATAATGCAAGAGAACGGGAAGAAACCAGATGTTCATTCCTTCTTTCAATTAAAGCACTGTATGAAAAATTAGTTATTAAACCAATTAGAGAGCCTTTCAGGTAAACTACATGAAACTGATGGAGACAAACGGCTGAGGTGAATACACACACAATATTTTTGGACTATCAGTTGGTTCCTTAATTCATTCTTAAGGAAAAATAGTTAAGGATTTTAGTATCTTTCTTCCCTTAATAAGTACTATGTCAATAGCACTAACACTAGTGACCTAGTGACCCAGGTTCTAGAAGTCTTTACTTGTGTTTCAACTTCAATGCTAACCATGTGGTGTCATAATACTTGGTTAGACTTTGATGTTATTATCATGGCATAAAAATAAACTGTGATGGTGTTAAAATTAAAAGTGAAAAACAAATATGGAAATGACTAATAAAGGTCACAGAGAACCCAAAGGTGATTGTGAGACTGTCAAGGATTGTTTCATGGGCACTATAATTTTAGGTCAGAAAGATTCAAATGGTGCCAACGATTCACCTTTGCCTGGGTGTCACAATGCTTTTTGTATACACACTATAAAGGTCCCTTGACATGACAGGTCAATGCTGAAAAAAAAATCCAACAATTTAGGTTTACTTCTGAGAATCTATGGGATTCCACCATAACCTTAGAGCTACTATAGAGTGTCAATAATTCCAGTTGTTTCACATGTCTAAGTTGTTTGTTTATGTATCCATTTTCAATCTATGCCTTGCCAATGAATGTGAAATTGAGAGAACCTAGCTACTTCCACTCAATTCCAAGACCTAAAATTTTACTTGAAGCCTCCAGAAAAGAACTGATGTTGATCCATGCAAAGGCCTAGTTTTCATGTAAGTTGGGATTATTACCAAACATACTATCTGCCCGATAAAGGTAACTGTCGCATGAATTAGTGTGACTAGCTAACAATGCAGTTCTGCGTTGAGTTTGTATGCTTTACCTCTATAGCTTGTGTTTAGTCTCTATTGCTCCCTTTTTGGTTTGGGCACTTACAAATTAAAGAAAGTTGTAGCAAAAATAAATGACTACTGGCAGGCAAGATAGACACATGATTAAAAAAATAAATGCTTTCTGAACTTTCTGTAAGAATATAGAGAAGGATCACATTCTCTCAGAATATGTGTTGGCCAAATTTATGTACTTGAAACTCTCTATCCAAACTTTCTATCCAAAGTTTTATTTATAAAAATTACACTGTGTAGCTCAATTTATTTACAAAAATAATGCATTAAGGCCCAGGGATAAATACTACATGCTATAATAAAGTAAAACTGTATTCCCTTGGAATATTAACTAAGAAGAAAGCACGTGGAAAAGTGTGACTCTTGAGTATGCTCCAGGGGTCAGAGTTTCGGATTACAGAACGCCAAACTTTTCTCTCTATCCTGACTCCTACCTTAGTAAGGAGGAACAAAACCCTACTTACTACATATGTGAAGAAAGAAAAATATAAGAACAAAAACTACAGACAAAGGTAACAAATACATGAGCATAATGCCATGCCAGACTGTCTACTAAGTAAGTTCCTTGTGATGTGACTATACTGGCCCATAAGTACTGTAATGTAGGTGTTCAATAGCCTTCCTCTGTTTCTATATGATCATCTAGTAATTCATCTTGCTTACAACCCCAATAAGCATGACTGTCTCCATAACTGTGAGCTACCTATTTCTTTCAACTTCAGTTAAGTCATTTTTGAGAGAAGAAACCCATGATTGTGAAGGCTCAGTACAATTGTATATATCTAAGAGTCTGTTATAGTTTTAAAAGAAAAATGGATCTGAGTTTAATAGGAGCTGTATGAAATGGCTTACCTTAATTGTACCCTGGCTGTTAGCAGCAATCAGCACATTGGACTCCTAGAAAGAAACAAGAGCTTTAGAACAGAGGATGGTTTCCTGGAGGGCAGTTGAAGAGAATAGTTTCTTTTCATCCTTCCTTTACTTCACCCTAAGACACCAAGGGAATCTAAAGTGGAAGGACAACTTTTAGCATATGTAACAGCAACAAGAAAAGGGAAGCCTCTGCTTCGCAGAACATTCTCTTCTACTGACTGTTTACCATAAAACACAGAGGACTGACACATGGAAACCATCTTCAGTATACATCTTCAGGGACAACCAAGACAACAAGGGCATAGGAATATTCTTCTTACAGAAGGAAAACTGGTTTTATTTTTTTTTTTCCAGAAAGATACTTCACTATTCAACATGTGTGCCATTAATACTGTTGTAATAACTTCAATGAGAATTTATGTCACAAAGTATCTTTAATGCTTTAAGCCTTAAAGGGGGATTTTTTTCTTTTTTAATTAAGGCAGTAAAGGATAGAAGAGACTGGACAAGAATGAGTTAATTCAAAATAATCTCAGGCTTCAGACTTGTATTCAGAGAGCTAGTGGAGCTCAACAACTTGGAGACACATTGAAGTCTTGTTCACAAAGACAGACAGCTGAGAGGTATATAGACTTAAGACTACTATATAAACTCTATGGCTAATAGAAAGATAAAATCTAAATGACAGTGATGAAAAATAGCTAAAATGACTGTGTTTTAATGATGACTGGGATCTGCCTGAATATCCTTTACTTAAGGCTTTGTGACCAAAGTACAAAGTAGAAAAAACAAAGACAAACTTTTAATCTGTATGATGGGAATGTCAGATCAGACAAGGTGAGTTATGAAATTTAGCTACTTTGAAATGACATAAGACATTTGTGTTTTACAAATACAAATTTCTTTTTTTAAGCTTTCCCTCTGATTTTTAAGTAAGCCTGTTTTAAAACTACTCATTTTGTTACTACTGGTATATGAGCAAATAAGTATTTTGTTCTACTATCTGAGGCATTAGAATACCCTTTAATGTAAACAGAGGAGATAGCATCCAAGGTCATACTTGTATCAAGAGGAATTCGACCTGACCATGGGCACTGCTAATCTTTTACTGGCTGGGATTTTTCTTACAATAGTAAGATGAAAGCAGAATTCACTGAAGGTTAGTTCAGACATTTTCTTTGGGTCACTATACATACAGTTCCAATGTTTTTACACAGACAAAGAATTTGAAGTAAATGGACCAAGAAGCAGATTTGTGATTTATCTGTTCCTTTATTGATATGAGTTGAGAGTGGTTGGAATAGGCAGAACTCTATACCTGCCTCAGAAAACAGGAAAATACTCAAACAAAAGCTGTACTACCAAATCTCCTCTCCAGAGTACCCAGAAAAGGTTGCCTTGCAAAAGGTAACAAGAGATAAAGCAAAACAAACAAACACCCCCCCCCAAAACGAAAACTCTAGTCAATTGATTATTAATTAAGAAGGATGAATATGCCAGAGGTTTCAAGTAAACTATGGCTAGAAAATGGTACCACAAATGCCAATGCAGTCCTTTCTCTACAAGGTGCTGAAACCCTCAAGAACCATCCACTGCTATGGGGCATATAAGAACAAAGAAAAGCTTTTAGTCTTAGCATCAGTTTTTTTCTTTTGTTTTGGTTCTAGTTACTTTTTAATGTTAAAGAGAGAAGGCAGAAAAGAGGGTGAAGATGAGGACTGAGCAGGTTAAGTCTTCTGTGTTGAGACTATAAACTCAGTCATTATATTCCTGGTGGAAGGAAACAGGGGAAAATATGATATATACTGATTGAGTATTCATGTCTAGAATGGGAATCAAATGTAAAAATACCAACTTACATTTTTCTGCACATATTATACACATAGCCTTTTACTGTGCCTGCATTTATACTGCAACCTGTTACATAAAATCAGGAATTAAACTTTCCACTTCTGGTACCATGTCGGTATTCAAAAGTTTCAGAGTTCAGATTAGAACTCAAACCTAGATTATTCGACAATATAGAAGTTTAGAGTCAATATAT
The DNA here is from genome assembly GCA_902729485.2 of Mus minutoides. NCBI lineage: Eukaryota > Metazoa > Chordata > Mammalia > Rodentia > Muridae > Mus > Mus minutoides. The sequence continues at coordinate 2,352,441 of LR749505.1, read as the reverse complement.
AACTACAACAATTTATTTAAATGACCACACAAGAAGAGGTTGAAATCTGCAGCATGCTAAATCAAGAAGAGATCTGATGACTACTGTTCACAAGCCCTTTTTTCCTTAGGACTGGCATTTACAGATATAATTGTTGTTACCAGAAACTGACTCCTTAACACTTCAGTCTGAGGGGTCAGATAAATACACAACCTATTAAACACTCAATTTAAAAACCAAGTAGCTTGAATGGTTTTCAGAACTAATATATATGCATAGCTCAGTGTTCTAAGAATCCTTACACACCTCAAAAGTATTCAAAGTGTAAACAATGAAAAACAAAAAGCAGGTCTACTACAGCTCTCCTCCAATGAGCAGACAAAGGAGTGATTCAGAACTACATTTTTTTTCAATCTAAGCGAAATATAAAACCAGAAACTTTACTTCTGTTATTAGAGATTATTACTTAAAAGCTTTGAATGAACCAAGCCATATTTGCAATTTAGATGACCGTTATTTGCTAGCTGTAACAATATTCTTGCTACATGCAGTGTTTTAATGTTAAATAAAACTGATGGTAATTCTCATTACCTTCTCTTTTTTTAATGAGTAGCTTACTGCAAAACTCTCCTCAAAGATATCTAATACATAATGTCTATTTTTTTCTGCATCTGAAGATTAAGAAAAGATAATAAAAAATTTAGCAGGGCTTTTTATAAAAATAGATATTACATATACAAATTTGTTATAAATGCCAATGCAGTACTTTCTCTACAATAGTTAAAATCTTGAGTAACTGAACATAGAACAAGTATTTGCTTAGTTTAAGACCTTGATTCTTGGGCTTAGTAGAAAGCTTTACTTCTATTTGGTGAAATTACACAGTGCCAGGAAAATAAGAATAGTTAAAAGAAAATAAAACTACTTACTGCCAACGCACATTATGAGATCTCAGGGCATGCGCTTCCACGCATGCAGACTGAAACCAGTTCACTGAGCAGTCCCTTTTCTGTATTGACGTTTGACTGGAGCACAGCTATGCTTCTTTGTCTACATGATGTCCCTGGTTGCCACTGAACTACAGTGGCAGAGTCCTGGCCTACAAAGCCTAAAGTATTTGCTCTCTAGTCCTTTACTGCTAGTTTGTATGTGTTCTTTAGATTTACTCTAGAAAAGCTTAAAGGTCAACAGAATCAAGTTCACCTGAAAAAGATTAACTTTCTATGTCACTCAAGAAGAATGAAGACCAAAGTGTGGACATTTCGTCCCTTCTTAGAATTAGGAACAAAGCACACATTGAAGGAGTTACAGAGATCAAGTGTGGAGTTGAGACAAAAGGATGGACCAACCAGTGACTGCTGCAGCCGGGGATCCATCCCATAATCAGCCACCAAGCGCAGACACTATTGCATACGCCAGCAAGATATTGCTGAAAGGGCCCTGATAAAGCTGTCTCGTGTGAGGCTATGCCTGTGCCTGGCAAACACAGACGTGGATGCTCACAGTCAGCTATTAGATGGAACATAGGGTTCCCAATAGAGGAGCTAGAAAAAGTACCCAAGGAGCAGAAGGGGTCTCCAACACTTCAGCTTGAAGAACAATATGAACTAACCAGTACCCCCGGAGCTCGTGTCTCTTGCTGCATATGTTGCAGAAGATGGCCTAATTGGCCATCATTGGGATGAGAGGCCCCTTGGTCATGCAAACCTTATATGCCCCAGTACAGGGGAACGCCAGGGCCAAGATGTGGGAGTGGGTGGGTAGGGGAGCCGGGCAGGGGATGGGGGAGAGTATAGGGGACTTTCAGGATAGCATTTGAAATGTAAATGAAAAAAATATCTAATAAAAATTGGAAAAAAAAAGAAAACATAAATATTCCGTTGTTTCTATTCTATGACAGTCTATAGAAAACCAAGGCCAAGAACCAGCAGCTCATGAAGACTAATACATCAATGTTGGTTTCTATCTTATTAAACTAGCAATCTTGCCATGTGCCTAGGAAAAAGCGATCCTAGAAAAGAATTTATCAGGTACAAGTGTGCCTCAACTCTCATTACTGTTTCAACAACTGTTCCATATAAAATTTGTACAGAGAAAGAAACATGGGGAATTCAGGACCACAAACAAAAATCATCTCACAATTTGTAGGACTAGGTGGGGCTGCTCACAGTATGCCCCAGTGTTGTGTGCCACTCAGTTCCTATAAGGGTTCCCTTTCTCCTATCCTTCCCACCAAAACTTAGACTCAAACGCTTCAAATTTTATACTGAGAAGCAAAAACTTTCCTTGGAAATGGTCATTTCCAAACTTTGGCTATAGACTTAAAAGAACACACATCTGTATTTTGCGTTTTTATTCAACATAGGGACTCATTTTAGCCTAAGCTGGCCTTGGACTAAAGGCATTTCTCCTGCCTCAGCTTCTCAAATGCTGGGATTACAAAGGTCTGGGTTATAGTATGCAACAAGAAATCAATTTTTCATACAAAGAACTTCATAGAAGCTTTCAATAGTCCCTTCATATACAAAATGTTGATAGCCCAAGATTAATTAACCCAACCCCTAAAAAAACAGCAATTCTACATATATTATACATGCTAGTTACAGATTTTTTTTTCAAATAAACAAGCCAATAGTAATATCAACTTTCAAAAACTACCAATCAGCCTGTATCTGAATAGCAGAGGCAGGAGTTCCAATCTAGGAATGTAGGTGATGTGAGACATTATTTTAAAGAACATTAAGAAAGGGTCAAACCACAAACAATCAAAATCCATAAAATATTTCAAAATGCTTGAAGAAAACTTGGTTTTCTTTTTTGTTTGATTCTATAATCTAGTATAATTTAATCAGCAGAAATATTGCATCAATGATAAAGAAAACAGTATTTAGAGTGGAAATTCAAAAGGTTGTATGGAGGGGAACGATCGGACTTAGCCAGCTATCCTAAGTCAGACAGAGACCTCCATGTTGATGTAGGATTGCTGCCTTCTGCAAACAAAAGATAGCTTCTCATTTGTCTGCATGGTTGACTCCGCAGCTTCCATTTTTAGTGTGATTTATTCTTAATATAACATTTGTTACAGTCTTTTATATTCCAATTTTCTTTCTGTATTTTTATATTATTCCAATTTCTAACTGCTGAATTCTCATAATAGAAAAGAACCCTAAAAAGGCACATTTAAGAAACAAAGGCAAAGGATTTCTAGTCAGGGAGAAGTCATTTAAGAGTATATATTTGGCTGTATTTTTCCTCTGTAATTTGTGCTTGGATTTCCCAAAGAACATGTAATGATGGGATTATAATACAATAAACATATTTTTGGAGATGAAGCAATTGAAAGTATAGGTATTTTGTTTATGATATGTTCTTGAAATAGTACTGCTGGTCAAAATATATAAGCTACAGTTACTTTTAAATAACAAGAAACTTGTCTCAATAATTGGGGCTAAAGGTAATAGTGATGTCTATGACAATGGAAGCCATTTGGTAGTAGTGTATGTAGACAGGCTAAGGGAGACCGAAAACTCATGTAAGTAATATAGGTGGGTAAGGGAAAAGAACATGAGAATACAGACAAAACCAGAACAATTGAAAAGATTGATATATGAGACATCCAAAGAAAGAATTATTGTACTTGGTAAGTAATTGGAAGATAAAGAAATACAACAAAGCTGATTCTATGGCGTTTGCCTTAAATGATATGACATAAACCAGAAGGAAACAAGAATGTTAACACATCAAAACTGAAAAGAAAATAATCAACTGACATGTTGTGATACACTTTCTCTCTCTCCTACAGAAGATATTCTTAGAGTTCACTCTTCCCTGATTTAAATTCCTCACTGCTGAACTGTCTTAAACATGTTCTTACTTTTGTTATTTAAAATTTTAATTAATAAGCTAGACTTTAAATTCTTTAGGTAAGTATCAATTAAAAGTCCCAGGTGAAGAAAGTGTAAAACTGATGTTTTATGGCACTTTATTTCACTAATTTGGAATGTGGCCCATTGTTAAGAGGTTTCATCTATTGGTGGCCTTTCTGTAAAGCAGAATATTTGGCAAGCAGGTCTTGGGATTGGGATGCACTGTTAGGTCATTGGGGATATTTTCTCAGAGAGAACAGTAGACTCTGGTCCCTTCTTCTGCCTGTTTTGCTTCCTAGCTTTAAGAGAGTACTGCCATCTGGCATGCCCACAAAAGTTACACGATAATCCAACAGATCAACCTTTGGCTGCAATCTCTAAGCCTATGAGCCAAAATATATCTTTTCTCTTTTAAGCTGATTATCTGAGACACTGGGCTACAGTGACAGAGCACTGACTAAATACATGATTTCTGATAACAAAATTCAAAGTAGCCATAGATTATTAAAAAAGAGAGCAAAAATTCTTTTCTAGGTCTTAAAATTTTGATTGACAATGTACAGCAATGTACAGCAATCAATAGAAGAGCATATCAGAAACTGAATATGAATGACCAAATGAAAGAATTTCCTGGAATCTAACCTGCAACAAAACCTTGCAGGTTTACAAGACAGCAGTGACCAATTTTCTCCTTTTTTTCCTGGACACTATAATACAATCACATAATTTACAAAAAACTGCTCAACTGTGTCAGTGTGTAGTCAATAAACTTGTAAGCGCAAGTCTGTCTTCTGTCAAACTAGTTTAGTTTAGTTGATCCAGTGTGCCTGATATTAAATAAATCCTGAACCTGGATAAAAGTGTTTTTACTTTACTTTACCCTCATTGTTGCTTCTGGGTACATTCCTCCTATATAGGGTTCCACAGTTTGCTCTAAATGCCCCTTGGAGGGTCACTGTGAAAAGTTTGGTCCCTCGGGTAGCTCTACTGGGCATGGTGAGGTTTTAATAGTGACGCTAGAAGGCTGTCAGGTTGCTGGAGTCTGACCTGAGATGGACCAGAGGTCTCATCTTCAGAAACTTTGAGGTAACAAGTATAAGGCTAAGAAACTACAATTTTAAATACACATTCCAGGTAATTATGAATTCTGACAGGCAAAGCATAGGCTTTGTATACTATGTATACATGTAATGATGTTGAAAATTCTATGATACTGAACTTGGAACAATAATTTGCATTTTCTGCTTCTGAAAGTTATCAGATATTACATAAAACTTACATCTTATTGTGTAATCACAGGAGGCATCACTGGTAGACAAGCAAGATAATTCAAATAAGATTTGCTATGAATAAGGGCATAAGGTCAAGGGATGATGACAGCCTCAACCATGGGAGATGGAGGGTCTGAAGGCGTACATATTTAAGGTACTTAAAAGGATCAAATTAGCGCACACACGTGTACCTTTCTAAGACCCTAGTCTCTAATAGTTTTAACTCAGTCTTTAACTACTAATTTGATTTTAAATTGAACTATCAAATAAGACTGTGCCTAACAAAACTAAAATTCTAGGCTTTTTCAAGTGGTAGAATACTATTATAATAACATAATACTGTTTGAATGTCTGTAGCAACTTCATTGTTTCATAAGTGGAAGGTCATATTGGCTTGTTTCTTCATATATGTTAGTGGAATTATTGGAGAACTATTTACCACATACAAATATCATGGCACAAATTCTGGATTGCCTAAATATTCTCCCCATACTTTTTTAAAATCCCTGCCTCTGGCAAGCTTGTATTGAAACTTTCTCTAGAAACTCAATTTCATATGAAACTAAACAGAGGATTTAATTACTAGTATGAATTAAAAAGCTAACTTATCCTTCATGAATAATACTTTTCATTAAATGGTTACACATGAACTGGGGGTAGGGGTAGAATACAAATAGCAACCTTAGGAAGTGGTATCAGGCATGTAAACAGGCAGAAACACAAGGAACATCTTCAGCTTTCCTGCTATCGTATTTTACGATAAACAGTATAAAAATTGATTTAAAACTCTGATAGTCCATCTGTAGAAAATGATGTTAAAAAACAGAAGGCTGTGCAAAGAGCTCAAGAGAGCTAAAGGCCATGATCCTAATTTACACCCTCCCCGCAAAAAGCTATAGATAAATTCGTGACATTCTGAAAGCATTTTAGAGAACAAAACTCACAAGCAAAACTGGAATGCTGGACATGTGTGAGGATAAACAGCTCCTGAGCATTGGCTTTCCAGCATGGAAAGTCATGAACATGCTGGTATGTTTAGGGACATACTAATGGTAGCAGCTTGATTATGAATACCTGAAGATGAAGGCATTAAAATGAGAGCTACATTCTCTTGTATGCTTTCTTCTACGATGCCTACATGAAGTGGACAATGGACAGAAGCATGAGAAATCGTTTTATGTGCTGTTGTTTGGGGGAAGGCAAACACTGCTAAAATGCTATCAGGCAGTTTTCCCTCCATTATCCTAGACTAGAAGACTCTGAAGAGAAACACTTGGAAGAGTGGAAAAGCTGCAATCTGAAGGCACTGGTGCAAAGGTTCTGCAACTTTGGCTTCATGGCACGCAAACATGCTTGGCTCAGCAGTACATTTGGAAGAAAGGCATCAAGAGTTAAGATGTGCAGGAAACTGAAGTCTGAGCACATCAAGCCAAATAGCTTTGGCTGCTTAGCTGTGCTTCTGTCACAGTCTATGTTCATATTGTTAAGACATTCTCAGTAGCTCTGCTACAGGGACCACCTTTGAAACTGGAAGACTCACACTTCATACTCATCCAAGTTTCACTTTCTTTTCTTTCTTTCCTATTTGTTTGTTTGTCTGTTTGTTCAACACGAGGCCACTTGTCTCTCACAAACTGAGTAAAACTACTCCTCCTTCACTTGGGTCTAGGCAAATGTCTAATGGGAGACATTTTGACACAAGAAGGTTGAAAAGTTAGATCATGCTAATGAAATCATTTACTGAATGTGTGCCTCTTGAAAGGCAGGCCATTTAACTATGTATAGATCACCAATCACTTCACTTAAAAAAAAAAAAAAAATCCAACCAAGCAACCAACTGCAGCCTCCAAATAACCTTTTTCTCCAGTCACCTGCTTCTTTATACCTCAACCCTGCCTTCCTTAGTAGATTTGAGACAGAACCATCCCCATCTCCTCATGCTTGGTTGCTTCTTGAATAAGCACTTTTAATAGAACATTTAGGTGACCGATATATTCTGTGTCAAGAAAATCTGTCTCTGTAATATTAGCATTCCCAATATCTAGGCTCATAGAACTTGACTTGGATTAAAAAGAGTCATGAGAATACCACAGACAAATACCCTCTTTGTCCCTTCCTCCCTACCCCCTTCTTTCCTTGATGGTATAAGCAGCATAGAGGATGAAACAGAAAAGAAAGAGGATACAGGGAAGGAAGGACTGCTTCAAAGAACAAAGTCTTTGGGGGAAGCAGAACAAAGGAAAGATTTAAGACCAGCCAAACATTTTAATACACTGAGAAAAACCTAATAGACACTAGTCAAACAGTTTATGATATAGCTTTTGCATCACACGACGGTTTGAGAACTGTCAGTAAAGCCATCATACATTTATATGCTTGGTATTTATACTATGGAGTGAAAAGTTTCCATAGTGAGATCTCTAAAGTTAGGTAGAAACTACCTATGCCCTGTTGTGGATAGCCCTGGCTAATTATATTTGATGTTAATTCCATTCTCCTGTGAGTGGCTTCTAACAAGGAATGAGTCAGCACTCCGGTGATTTCCTGTAAACCTGCTTCCCACCTTAATTTGTAAAATAAAGGAGAGCTGATGATTTGGGCAGATAAAAGGGAAGGTGGAGCAGAAGGTGAGGGAGATTAGAAAGAGAAAATGGATTCATCCATTTGCCCAGGAATTTCATAAATTCATTTTTTTAAATAGCAGAATAGTACTCCAATCTGGAGGACATAATCCTTAGTGAGGTAACCCAATCACAAAAGAAGTCATTGGATATGCGCTCACTGATAAATGGATATTAGCCCAGAAACTTAGAATACCCAAGATACAATCTGCAAAACACAAGAAAATCAAGAAGGAAGACCAGCGCGTGGATACTTCATTCCTCCTTTGAATAGGAAACAAAATACCTATGAAAGGAGTTACAGAGACAAAGTTTAGAGCTAAGATGAAAGGATGGACCATACAGAGACTAACCCACCACCGGGCATCCATCCCATAATCAGTCACTAAACTCAGACACTATTGCATAGGACAGCAAGTGTTTACTGAAGGGACCCTGATATAGCTGACTCCCACAGAAGTGGATGCTCACAGTCATCCATAGGAGGGAGCACGGGCCCACATTGGAGAAGCTAGAGATAGAACCCCAGGAGCTGAAGGGGTCTGCAACCCTAGAAGAGGAACAACAATATGAACCAACCAGAACCCCCAGAACTCGTGTCTCTAGCTCCATATGTAGCAGAAGATGGCCTAGTCGGCCATCATTGGGAGAAGAGGCCCCTTGGTACTGCAATCTTTATATGCCCCAATTCAGGAGAACGCCAAGAAGTGGGAGTGGGTGGGCAGGGGAGCAAGGAGGGGGGAGGGGACTTTCGGGATAGCATTCGAAATGTAAATTAAGAAAATATCTAATAAAAAAATTGAAAAAAAAAAGAAAGAGAAAATGGAAGAGGGAGAGGACGCAGAGCAACAAGAAGGAGAAAAGAAGAGCAGAAGCACATGGCCTGGAGAAACTGCAAGTTCTAAGGGGTCTCATAGATGTGGAAGATGGTAGTGTAGCGGTAGATCTGCCCAATCTAGGCGCACAGCATGTATTCATATTAACTGTGTTGTGTTTTCATTGCTGGCGCATATTTGGGAGATTTACCACAACAATGCCCCCATACTGTTTTCTTAATAGAGGATGAACACTATGCGGACAAACCCCCAAAAGTTAACTGTTGCGTTCAAGTGATAGAATTACACATAACTTTCTTTATTTTTTATTTACTGAAAGTCCTCTACTACTAGAAAAAAATGAACACACCAAAGCATAAATGATGCAGGGACAAGGGATACTCTCTTGAGTAAGTTGGCTATATATACAGTGACTTGAGTAAGTTGGCTGTATATACAGTGACTTGAGTAAGTTGGCTGTATATACAGTGACCTGAGTAAGTTGGCTGTATATACAGTGACCTGAGTAAGTTGGCTGTATATACAGTGACTTGAGTAAGTTGGCTGTATATACAGTGCCCAGATATTTTCGTGGCCAGGCATAGCTTTATAAAATGCAATAAGATGAGAAGAAAGCTTGTTACTATTTTTTCTTTCACTTTTCTAATATGTAACATATAACTAGACAGGCATAAAAACAGGTAACTCCATAATTAAAATGCAAATATTAATATAGCCAATCAAACTTTCATGTTTATTTTCAAAACTACTGTTTATCAATAAGAAATAAAGTACTAAAAGGATGATAGAGATGGCTTCCTAAGGATTTATTTAAATCTGATGGAAAAATTTACTACTCATAGCTTCTCACATTGACATCACATCAATATAGCAGCAGGAGTACAGGGGTTACCTTGAGACTGTTAAAGGAAAATTCCAGTATTTCCCCCAAATAGAGTATAGGTTTAAATGAGCAGAAAATTCTTGTTATGCATACTATAAGCAATTTTGGGAGGTGGGGAGGGGGCTTGGCCAGATCTATGTTAAGTATTTATTAAGTGCATTTTTATTCAACTAGAAAATTTGTTTTTCCATTATGTACATTTCCATATCTGTAAGTAGCATTCATTAAATCTACCTCTTCTTTTACAATCTTTACAATATTCCTGAAACTTAGGAAGCAACACAGGCCACAGCCATCACACAGGCTCCAGCATGACAGAGCCATGGACCCAGCCTGGGCACTGACATCAGCACAGTCCATTCTACCTCTCCCCAAGGCATGAACTGCTCGGCTTTGTGTTCCCGCCTAGCTTGCCTCACTTCCTTTTTCCCATCTCGCCATCACACATTCCTTTATTGTAGAAGTGCCCACACCAGGGCCAGCGCAGAGGCGTGGGTGTCTCTTTCCAGCACCCCAGGGCTGCCTTATGTAGTCATTTTTATTTATTGTGTTGAAAACGCTCCACTAAATCCATAGCCTACCCTTGAACTGGGTTACTTGGCTTCTTGACTCTGTTTTTTGAGTTTTTACATATTCTGGATGTTAATCTTCTGTCAAATGTATAACTTTCTCACTTACTTACTGTTTCTTAGCTGTTCAGCAGATTTTTAGTTTTATGACATAAATTCTTGGATAAGAGAGTCCTATTTAGAAAGTCTTTTCCCACAACTGTTTCTTATAGGATATTATCTATGTTTTATTCAAGCAATTTCAATGCATCATATTGAGCACACTGAATTATTTGGGGTTAATTTTTTGCATGGTGATAGAGATGGGTCTAATTTCATCATACACACATGCAATCAGTCTTGGTAGCAGCAGTTGTTGAAGACGCTGCCTTCCTCTTTGTCACCATCAGATGGCTGCTGTAATATATACTCATGTTGGCTCTGTGCACATCTGTCTGGGTGAGAACCACA
>LR749505.1:2233955-2341866 GCA_902729485.2 Mus minutoides | reverse complement strand
TATATATATATATATATATATATATATATATATATATATATATATATATATATATATATATATATATATGCATGAAGCTTGGTCTTCATGTGGGTCCTCCAACAACTGTTCCTGAATTCATTTCCTGCTTGTAGATCCCACTCCCCTAACTAGGCCTCCTTGTCTGTCCTTGGTGAAAGAGGACGCACCTAGCCCTGCAGTGACTGAGCTTCAAAGAGGGGGTTGAGAGTAGAGGGGGGCTGATAGTGGAATGTAAAGTGAATAAAACAAACAAACAAAAAGCCCCAAACCACCTCCAAACAAAAACAGTGTGATAGAGGATGTGTTAGAACCCACTTATGTTATACCCATCTGCATTTATCTCTCTCTCCTTTGTCACAGCTGGGACCAACAGACACCAAGCTACCAGAGACTACCATTGTATATCCCTTATGACATACACATTGATAAAATGGAGTTCTCCTTTTCTCTATCCTCAAGATCACACATTCTCCTGCCATCCAGGAATCCAAGAGTGTGTGGGCTATTAACTATGGGACACAGAGCCCTGTCTGTTCTCTGAAACTTATATGGGAACCACTACTTGGTCATGTGGTCTGAACTCTTCTTAGAGCCCTGCTATATCATCTGTCTGTTTTGGCATTAATAACTCTTGTAATAAATCTGCTACCCAGATGTCTAGAGTGTCCCCATTCATCTCCAAACTCAAACCTTTGATGATGGGCTTGTTAATTGGCTTAAACCTAATCATTTTGATATATAGACACAGTTGGTATATCTATCTCAAAACATCACATTGTATCTCATAAATATAAATAATACTTCATTAATACAAGGCTGCATGAAATTCTCAATGAATTAAACATATTTACAGGAAGATGCATAGTGTAAATGAGAGAGGAATCCTTTACATTTCATTGATTCACTCATTCATTCATCCCATCCTGTTAAATAGTAAAGTCATCATTAATAAGAGTCAGAAGACAACTGGTTTTTATCTAGCCAAAAATTATTAAAACATTCAGAAGAAAATAACATAGGGAACCACAAACCTTTAAACTCAGTAGACCAAGCATTCAACCCCTTGCAGGCAGGGTTTTAGACTTCTTCCTGACTTATCAACTAGAGAGAGTGGGTTTACCCCAACACAGTGGCATGCTTTGGTTTTCAATCATTCTTATACTACTGAGTATACCTAGAAGCAAAGTATGTCAACTCACGGCTCTCCTAGTCCACTAAAGTGTTTCAAAATAAATTAAGGGATTAATCTGAAACTAGGATACAGACTTTTATATTTGTCTTAATGCATTTCACTGAAACAGTGCTGTGAGAAGACAAGCCACTGCAGGTCCTATGATACTTACATCCACGGGTACTGTGGACTTCACATCTCCATTCCCTGAAGTTCCAAGGCTCAACTAATTGATGTCTTTTATCAACTTTATACAGCTCTAAAAAATGGTCCCTTCTAACTTTGTTCATAAAAAAATTATTCGTCTTGTCACATTTTCAAGTCTCTTCTTGAATATAGTAATTGATATTCCAGATCCTTTACTTAATTTCTTCATTTGCCCATCATATTTACAGCACTGTCCTTTCAGGGAGTGTAAAGAGGACAAAGGCTAACATCAATGTCTTCCTCAGTTCTGTTCCACCTGATTCTTCTGAGTCGCATTGGCCAGATACCCCAGGGATCTCACTATTGCTGCCTCCATAGCATTATAAGCTATGGTGGGCCAGTGTGCTTAGCCTTTCTTCTGTAGGTACTAGGGCTCTAACTCAGGTCCTCATGCTTAAACCAACTGAAACAAGCCCCTGCCCCTCAATGCTTTCCTCTATAGGCTTCCTCTTATCCACTGGTGGCGACTCTTCCTCCTCATCTTCCATTTAACTCATCCACAGAATTCACTGTGTGTTTTCATTTTAAAACTTGTTTCCAATTCCAAAGTGAAATTTTTAATCATGTCTTTCACTTTATAAGCATGGTTACTATAAGACAGGGAATTTAACTGTAATCCAGAGCTGCTATCATTCTGTTTCTGTGGTGTGTTGCTATGCTCAATTTCTAGTTATTTTGTCTTATATTTTCCTATGCCTTTTTAGTTGCTACTGTGCCCTGCTTACTGTATTTTAAAAAGCAAAATAATAAATGAGAAAAGTGAGTATGTTAATTTTCTTTTATGGATAACTTAAGTCTGTGTTGCATGGGCATCCTCAGTCAATTTCAGGGATTCCTAGGATCTCAAGTGGATTTTCGATGTGACAGTTTCTCTCACTGTTTTACCCTAGATCACATTTCTTCACTTAAAGTCACACATACAGTGTAGCTTAGGAACACTAGACTCCAAGTTCTCTGCCCGGAAGAAGCTTCTCTGAATGTAGCTCATTCCTAGTCTGGAAATTCTTCTGTCATGTCTCAAGGCAAGTGAGGATATGCTAAGAAATGACCTATTCATTAATTTTGTTGTTGTGGAAAATCACATCATGTACTTATGTAAAGCTCCATTGTCCAGCCCAACTCTGTCCGAGGATATGTATATAAAATCTGTTGCTCCTAAACTACAATCTATATTATATGTTACTATAATAATACTAAGTAGTAAGGAGACTGGTGATATACTTAGAATTAAGTATTTGTTTATATAAACAGATATAAAATGCTATGCTAAAATATGGTACAGAAGATGCATGGCATGGCATATTTATATTTATACCTGGCAATGACACTGAGAGAAGCTTCCAGACTGAAAGCTCCACAGTGTGAGTCAGTGTGCAACAGTGAATGCTAAGGGCTACATCAGTGTCATCAAATAGACACTGTACACTAATGTTATACTAACTGTAAAAACACTGCCCCTGCCCCTGCCATTGTGATGCCTGAAAAAAAAAGAGAAAACACAAACCATTTATTTACCCAGCTATATCTTAAAATCTAAGACAAAAACAATACAATAACCTATTACGTGTACTCATAAACATTATATAAAATGCCATGCTTAAAATACATATATGAAAACTTACCCCATCTGATAGTGCCCGCCAACACACAGCACTGACAAATTCATTCGTATCATCTTCTTTCCGATCTTTGTCTAATACACTCTTAACTGTATCAAACTTAAAAGTTAGCAAAGTTTTAGAAAGTCCTTTATAATACAGGTAGAGGGAGTTGTTCTCACTTCCTAAAAAGAAAATGTAATTGTTTTAGAATGGGAAAACTTAGAATACATAAACATTTATTTGAGAGTCTTTCTATGTAGCACAGATTGTTCTTAAACTCACAATTGTTTCTTTCTGCCTTTCCGATGCTTGGATCATAGTGTATGGCCGTCACGGCCAGCTAGAGTTACACTCTGTCTATCAGCTCCTCACTCTGTGCTGGAAACTGAATCTAAGACTTTTAGCTACAGTGAACTTCATTTCTAGCCCCAGTTCTCAAACATGGCATTTAGACAGTAATTATTAATCTAAATTTTACTAAAAACACCAATTATCTTTTATATTCAAATTTGAAAGACAAGATTATAAGACCAGTTAATTGCAAACTACAGGAGAAAGAATACAACTATTATTTACTAATTTAAAGAAATAAGCATTGTTAAATTGTTTAAAGTGTTGATAATTCTAAAACTGAAAAGAATTTATATTAAAAAAAATCATATAGCAGAGCTCTGGGCTTTAGAAATTTCTTACTGAAACAAGAATCCTAAACTGCATCTGTAAATATTACCATGAAGAGAGGAAAATTAAGGTTGTAGTTCTTAAAAGGCCAATTTGAATAGCCTAAACTGATTCTTCATTCCCCACACAGCATCACCCTGTCGGATGAGAAGGCAAACTGACCCACTGCAGGAGCCTTGGAGGGTAAGTGTACTGCATATTTACTTTGGTGGTATTTAAGATCATATATTTGGAGAAAATACAATTTACAGAATAAAGGCAGTATCATTTAAAAGTGTTGACAAAAGTTTATTTATTCTATCAGAACATTTGAAAAATAGCAAACTGAATTTTTCCACTTCCCATTTAAATTTGCACACATTCTATATAATAAAAACTCATGAATTAGATTCATGCAAGCCAAACAACTGCTAAATCAAAAGGATACTAGACAGGGTAAAATGAGTATCGAGCTTCTGAAAAGATGTCTTCTTGAAATACTACTAGCAGATATTAATAGTTTCTATATACCGTATCTACAGAAACTGTGGCATATCTAAAATGACAAGAGAGCAGAGAAAATCTTTGGCAATTCTATGAATACAGGGCTCACGTGCAGAAATGAAAACTATTCTCCCCAGCATGGCTGGAAAAGAAAAGAACGCCGTCCTCGGCATCAAGACTGAGATGCTGCCTTCCCAGGGCACAGACTGCACTGAACACTGCTAGGACATGTCTTTGCAAAGTTTGTTTAAAAATACAAGTTCACTTACCACAAGCTATATAATCTCCATTGGAAGCAAGGCCTACAAAGTTTTTTTCATTAATATGACCCTTGAAGGAACGTAGACAGTATGGTTTTCCCACATTCCACAGCTTTAGTTGGCTGTCTGTTGAGCTGAGAAAAACACAAAGAGAAGTAAATTTTAGATTTCATGGTATGAAACTATCACCACTAGGAATTTAAAAAAAAAAATCTAGTTTTATGGCTAAAAATGCAGATTGTGGTGCCTGCATATCTGAGTCTTGTCCTCATTGGCTCCAGTTTTAACAGCGAAATATGAGATATGATGATCTATTTTATAGAATTAAATGAACCCAACACTGTAAAAACAGCTCGTTTAACCTGCTTTCAGTAGTGCTTGGGTATACAGAAAGCAAGCATTAATGGCTCCAATACCACCATCCCACCATCAATAAATAATTAGACTTCGCCCTGAGAGATGTGTTTCATTTCAGTGAGACCCTCACTCTTCTCATTGTGATTTGTCTTTCAACTGGTGAGTTGCTGGTACAGTAGACATAAATTATTTTCATGCTATCCCCTACAGGTAAGAGGTATTGTTGGAAACTACATGATGCAGTCTATTGTGCTGAAAGAATATATAAATCTAGTTGCTTACCCAAAACAACCTCATTTTTTTGTATAAAAAAAAAAAATCACTGGTAATTCTAATAGACAAAGGCAATTTTAAAACTGATACCATTTTCCAACTGCTTTCCTATACTAATTTGCTTTGTTATACTTTCATTAAGGGAATGTCAATATGTTTATTAAGGACTACATAATTAAATCTTTTAAATTACACCTATCATCACTGAATAGGATACTTCAATACAGGTTTAACCTACTTTATTAAAGATTTAAAAACTTAGTGCTATTACAGCCCCATTTTGGAGATGAGAAAACAGGTTCAGAAGGCTGCAAGTGAATAATTCCAAAATCTAAACAGTTTGATTTGAGCATTTGAGGTCTTTTAGAAATGTGCTTTAGGGGTTGGACATCAGAGGTGAAGTGCAATGGCTGGTCTTCCAGAGGTCCTGAGTTCAATTCCCAGCAACCACATAGTGGCTCACAACCATCTCTAATGGGATCTGATGCCCTCTCCTGCATGCATGAAGACAGAATATTCATATACATAAACTAACTAAATAAATCTTTAAGAAAAAATTAAAAGCAGCATGCTTTAATCTGTTTCATTCCAGTGGTGCAGTGGATGCTATGTTCCCTCTTACACTGTGCCCCATTTTTAGGTTATTTTCTGCCTATTATATTTATTCTAAAGAGAGATTACACTTTAGCTACCACCTAATTTAAGCTCATTAATTAATTACCCACATAACTCCCTTGGAAAGCTCAGTTAAGAATTTTTTTTGTTCTTTCTTGTCTTGCCAAGTCACCCAATTCTTATTTAGACCCACTGGTGTGAAGGTGAAGGTACAAAGCAAAATTCAAGGCACTGGTATAAACAATTCTCTAAGAGAGATAAGGGACCAAGTTAAGAAAATAAGAAAGCCTGTAGAGAGAAATTACATATGGATTTACTAGATTATGAGAGGAATAACCAAAATATGGAACTACCCACATCGTTAGAAAGGTTCTATAGTTTGACAACAAGTTGTTCACATCACTGATATTTTACTACTTAAAAAAAGCAACTAAAAAGTTTTACAAGGGACATTTGCTGGGTATAAGCAGACACACTTAAAAAGTTCTCTTTAAAACAGATTTTACTGAGAAACTGGTTTAGATAATTATAAAAATCAAGAAATCATTTAAAACCAATAATCATTCTACTACTACACTGAAGATAGACTTATATAGTAACACACTGGGTTACTTTACTCAAATAAGTTATTTTTTCTTTCTATTGCACCAAATATTACTTCTTCAGGAAAAGCAGTGACAGAAACCAAATTTGAAGTTCAAATGTTATTAAATTACAAACATAACTTAAGAGGGCCTAACAAAAAGTAATATTCCTAAGTAATATAAAAATGAACAAAGCAGCTAAGATACATGTATTTCAATGGAAGGCATGCAAATCTATTGCTATTTGAGAAAGTAATCCAAGGTCCTTTTTTTTTTTTTTTTTTCATAAACCTACATCATCAATGATAAGACCTCTGTATCACGCTCATCCTCCAAGGAGAATACTCACGCAGAGACAATTTCTTCACCACTCACAAACTTGGCATAAGACACTGCTTTTCGGTGTCCCTTGAATACCATTATTGGCTGTTTAGTGTTACGAAGATCGTAGTAGTGGACACAGTGATCTAAAATAAAATTAAGAGATAAATGTAGCAAGGGAGGCAAAACAATTTAACTGGATTTGTTGTTCTCATCAGAGCAAGGGGGTGGCTGAATGAGGGAGATCATCTTCATAATGAAGCATTATTTTTGAAGCATTGTTTATGAAAACTACCCCTCAGATGAGGTAAGGAATTAGGAGAGAGATAACATTATCTTGTTTTAGCCCAACAGAAGCAAGCAGACTATAAAATATAAAAGACAACAGGAAGAAAACAGTAGGAAAAACTGCTAGCTAAGAATAAAGAGAAGAAACTAGCTCCAGGCCTAAAACTTAGAGGCTAGTACCAGAACATGAAGATGCAATGGACCATCTGACACCATCTGACCTGAAGGTCAATTCCCAAGCCAGTGCTCATCCAGTAAAACTAAGGGTGAAGCTGGTCTGGTATCAATGAGCTGCCTCTCCCACCTCTGCCTTGACCGTGGATAGCACACTGCTAAGCAAGACTCCAATCCCCTGAGGCTAAAGAAAAACTGCACATTACCAGGTTACTGAAACACAGTATACGGTAGATCCTAAGAGCTTTTTTTTTTTTAATCATGGAGAAAACTACATTCTGAACTTACCCTGGTGTTGATGGGTGGGGGTGGGGGTCTGTGGCCAGAGTAAAAAGAATTTGTATTCTGGCCAGTCTGGCTTAGCTGACTAAGGCACCGAGTATACCAAAACCAGAGCAGCAGACAGGCCACAACACCACTGTCCTATGTCCAGTCTGTATTGTGTTGGTCTTAACAGATCATGGGCTCTAAGGATTACTCACACTGAGATGTCTGTCATTCTGAACCCAATATCTAGCAGAACATGGACAAAGCCATCATCACTAGAAAGTAAAAGAAGTAGTAGCCAACTCACTGAATAGGAACATGGGGTCTAGTTTGTCCATGATCATTATAGATTAAAAAAAAAAAATCAGTGTCTTACAAGAGGCTGTTGGCTGAGGAAAAGGCAGCTGGGGCCACTGTAGTTCGCCTCAGGTAGAGGCTTACATGATGAACCACACTTTCACTCTTACTGTTCTCTTCAATAGCACACATAAAGGTTGGGGGTAGGGATCTCTGCTTTGGGGGATTCTCTATAGTACCGAAATAGCAGCACTGGCTGTACACTCAAAAACAAAAAAACAAAAACCAAAACCAAAACCAAAAAAACAACAAACCAATAACTTATTTAAAATATCTGGAAGGATAAGCACAATACCAGATGATAAATCCCTAATCCTTTCATGTAAAGACATTATTGGCTATGAATATACACCAAAGACATTCATGGAATTATGATCTAAGCAAAATGAATATAAGCTGTCAAAGAGAGTTGACAAAGGGTTGATAGGTATGAATATTCAGACAGAGGGTCTTAAATAGCTGTGTACAGGCAATTAAAGGACAAAACAACCAAAATAATAATAAAGACATAAATACATTAAGTCTATTGGCATGAGACTTTTTACAACTTTAAAGCCAAACATAGCTTAAAACTGGAGAAAAATAAAGACATTTCATGCAAATGAAAATTTCAGAAAGAAACGAAGTAGTAGTAGTAACCATACTGACATTAAGAGACTTTAAATCATATCAGCAAAAAGGGCAAGATGGGTCACAATATGAAAGGGCCATATCAGAAGAAGAGGAATAACTCTTAGCATGAATGCACCCAATATTTGAGCATACAAATAAATATGAAAAATATTAATAGGCCTAAGGAAAGATTTCAATAGAGTAATAGAGGAGTTTAAAAGCCTCTTTCACTAATAGACAGACCATCTGGACAGAAAATCTATAAACAACAGAATTAAACTACACTCTGGACCAGAGTGTATAAAGATTTATTTATAGCACAATAGAAAATATGAGATCTTTTCAATAACGCATAGAGAATTCTCCAATCCAGGTAGGCCATGAAAAAAGTCTCATTACATTTTAAGATATTGAATTGTCCAGTATAATTTCCAACTATAAGTTGAATTAACCTGGAAATCAGTAACAAAACTGTGGACATTATATATAATTACATGTAAGTTAACAACTTAGGAACAATCAATGGAATAAAGAAATATTAAATTTCTCAAAACAAATACAAAGAAAACCACAAAATGCCTACACTGACAGAATGCAGCAGAAGCAGTAGAAAGAGGAAGCTTATAGCAACAAATGAGCACACCAAAAACAGCAGCGTGAGAGTGCTGCTCTTCCAGAGGATATGGCTCATGAGCACCTGTAACTCTAGCGGCTGCCCTCTTCTCATCTCCATGGGCTCACATACACATTTATTCATATGAACATGAATAAAAATAAAATCTTAAAAAAACTAAACAAAACAAAGCCCATAAAACTAGACTATGGAACTGGCAAGGTGGCTCAGATGGAGTTAAGGCACTTGGCACTATCTCTCACCACCTCACTTTGATCCCTGAAATTAAGGAGGTGAAGAGAAATGATTAGGGCAAGTAATCCTTTGACTTCCACTTGTGTATCTCACATTGTGCAAACACACATGCAAACACATACACACACACACTCACATACACGTGCACACATACACTTGTGTACACAAATTAAGTAAACATAAAAAGGGGGCAGAAAGGTTTCAGAAAACCACCTATTACTTCCAGAGATGAAAGGATGACGCAACATATACAGATCAATGACACTGATATTCTAACAAAGAAATGAAGGACTGAAACTTTGATTGTTTGAACAAATGCAGATAAAATATTTGACAAAATTCATCAGGTCTTTATGGAAAAAAAACTGAAGAAGGCAGAAAAGAAACATATTTCAACATAATAAACGCCATATGTAGCAAACCAACAACAGGCACTACCAGGATCCATCCAGCAGAAAGTAGAATAATCAGGGCCTCTTTAGTCATAGTGTCCTCCCTTTCCACCAAGATGATGCAGAAGTCATAGTAGCAGGAGCTGCTCACATTGCATACACATCCATTGAAGCAAAGAGCAACAAAGATATTTATGCTAGTGGGTCCTTTCTCCAGGTACAAAACCCAAGATCCTGCCTACGGAATAGTCTTTCCCATAGTCAAGATGGGTCTCCTCAAATCAATTCATGTAACTGAGATAATCTACACAGGCATGCCTAGAGGCTCAGCTCCCAGGTGACTGCCTATACATTATACAGGAGATTTATCAGGAATAGGAGCCTAGTGGCATTCACCGTTGGAAGAGTGTCTACCTACCGTTCAAGCCATGGTTACTCAAGAAAGACAGACACAATTGTGACTGACAAAATGAATAAGCATCAAGTTATCAACAGAATAAACCTGGACCTAGTAAACTGATTCTGAAAGGTACTGGATAAAGTATTGAATGTGTATTGAAGCAAAAAGCAATAACTTAAATTATTTGATTTTAACAGGCTAGTTTATGAAAATAGATGTTCTAGTAACAGAACAAGAAAAGCTAACTCAACTAAATGAGATGGACATGGAGCATAAACACAAGTACATACAACTGCTTCTGGTTTTGTACTGAGGTAGAACCGCAATGAATCACTGCAAAACAAGCACAACTAACATTTTTTGGCTGATGTAAGCTCAAAAGCTATAAAAAGCTACTATATTTAGTATGAAAGCCAAATATGTCTATTGGAAAAACAAATTGCAACAGTTTCTGTCCATGGTTTAAAAAACTAGTACAATATCAGAAAAAAAAAGATCACTATACTACTTCTACTGGTTGCAGGTTCTATTGCTGCGTGCGTGCGTGTGTGTGTGTGTGTGTGTGTGTGTGTGTGTGTGTGTGTGTAGAACACCACTGTGGCCAAAAGTAACTTGGTGAGAAAAGAGTTCATTCTAACTTAAGCTCTCAGGTCCCAGTCATCAGTGAGGGCAGTCAGGGCAGGAACTCACAGTGGGAACTCTATATTGGCTTTGTGGTTGTTTGGGCTTATTTTACTTTTTTTTTTTCTTCTTCTCCAAATTTAAAAGCCTTAAGTGTACTACTGTAAACCTCAGCTTGTTGTACAACTGGATTGCGTTGGTTGCCAGTTTGTGTGCTGTTGCCTGAATGTGGCATGGTGGATGGTAATAAAGGAAGCATGAATCAGGAAAAAAAAGTAGCACAATAGAGAACGAAACTATTATTTTGCTTAAAATCACAACAAAATAAGAAAGCTGACCAGAGAAATTCCAGGCCCTACAGGAAACAAACTATAAAAATTCACTTATGAAAACAATTCAAATTAAAAAAAAACATTGCATGAAATTATATGGAGAAACATACATCAATAATAATGCTCCCAGAACTATTAAATATTTGTAATTCTAACTAATTACTGCTAATTATTTTATAATTAATTTATAATTGTATTTTATAATACAATAATTTTGCTGATTGGCAAAATATGAACATTAAGGCTTAAATGGAAAAGTAAAGAAGATTAGGTTAAAAAAAAAATCAGTCAGAATTTATACCAGGGAAAAATATTTAAGATGTGTATATTTAGCATGTACACAATACGCATCAACCTGAGAATAGACAGATGAGAGGCAACTTGTTCACGATTACACTTCTGGTTAATGTGGAGAGAGTAAATGAGCAGGGCCTGAGAGATGTATGAAAACAGGAGCGCTGATGAGGACAAGGCTTCAACACAGTGTCCTTTTCAAACGTTATTAATGTGCTCTGTACAACTGTTAGCTTTACAGAAAAAAAAACATTATTATGAAAAAATATCAAGGAACTTTCACATATTAAATGATAGATATTTTCTCTTAACGTAATAAAAAATAAAAACACAAAAAATTAAGAGTAAAGCAAGAATGTGACTTATTCTGAAACTTATGGCTCACACAATGAAAACCACCACTCTACGTGATAAGTGTAAATCAGAATTGCAAAAATACTTCAAATAACTCATTACTATGACTAGAACACCTATCTTTAAAAATATATACTACATTAGCATATACTCTGTAATAAATGATTGGCATGTTTATTCCCCTTTGGTGTTTTATGCATAACAGGAAATGAATAGTCAAAGAAATGAATAGGCTTCTTAAAAAATTGCCGATCCTCTCAGAACAGCTGTTTAATAAACACTATTTCTGCTACTAAGAAAAATTCACATCAACATTTAGCAGGCAGCCAACAATAATCCACAAGCCTGTCTCTATGTGTTAAAGACAGGTGAAATGATGTCACAATTAGCAATAGCAGTAGATGAGAATGATACAACTCTCAGTTTATTATAATTTAACAATGAAAAGAAAATTTACGATAATAAAAGTAGCCAATTCGTTTTCAAATGCACTTTTAGGTATGTTAAAACAAAATCAAAAGGAGATAAATTTACTTTTACTTCTTACCTGCACAGCCGAAAGCCAGGTGGTACCGGGAGGAGGGGCTGAACTTCACACAGCACACGTTAGCCTTTGCCTCAATGCTCGCCACAGAATTGTCTAAATTGGTGGACCACAGCTTCACTAAGGAAATGGGGAAAAAAAAACCAACAAAAAAACAAAACAAAACAAAAAAACACTAAGCAAATGTTTCTGTAAGTAACAAGTGTTACTCAAATATCTTTTGTGTCAATATGAAGAATTTTATTGGGAAAAAATAGAGCTGAATAACAATGTGACAGAAGAGTTCTTGAATTTGGGAGCTTACTTTCAATGTTCAAAAATCAACAGATATAAATAGTGATTCCACAAAGATAGGTACCAAGGACTCAAAAGACCAAGGTACAAAACACCATTCTGGAGCTAGATGGTGAGTCCATTATACTATTAATCTCAATATTCTATAGTGGAGGTTAACAGCACACATACATTTCACATATATGAGATATGTTAAGATAAAAAACATCTCTTAAAACACTTCAAAATTCCAATCTGGATAGATCTGGGCTGCTCCCCAACTTTGTCAATGAAGAAACTTCTTTACATTGGAAAGGAGTCAATGGAGAGATGCATGACTGGTCAAACACTGAGAATAAGAATCAGTGCTCAGCACCAGCTGGAATGTGTATATTAATCCACCGATATCCATACCACAAGTAAGGAACACCTTAGGGATCATATGAGAAGTGTGAAAAATGTAAGAGCCAAAAGATGGGAAGAAGTCACCTCTAAATAGGAGTAACTACAAGGGTCTCAACAAAGAAGACTTCCACAAAAATGGATTTCCTATTTTATACGTGAAATCTCTCAGTAAAAATTATTTCTTACCAAAATAAGTAAGCTAGAGCCACTCATCAGAGTAACAATCTTAAACAGAACAATTTGGTTTGGTTTATGTCTTTTCTAATAAGACAAATATTCGCTCAGTTAACACATGTAAACTTTTTACAGTAATTATGTCATTAGTTCCTTACTTCCTATTTCAGACAACTAGCTGTCAATATATAACCATGATACTGATGTCTGTATACTCATTTCATAACCTGCAACTTAACAAATTCCTTTATTACAGGGCAGAGAACCCACTCAGCACCTGCTGTTCTTGTAGAGACCTGGGTTTGATTCAAGAGAAGAAAAAAAACACTGATTTTTTAAAAATAGGCAATTAATGTAAAGACATTTCTCAAGAGAACAAACACAAATGGGAATGAGATACATGGAAAAAGGTTCAACACTGCTGATCAGAGCGAGTTCCAGGACAGCCAAGGCTATACAGAGAAACTCTGTCTTGAAAAACAAAACAAAACAAACAAACAAAAAAGAATGATTAATGTTGGCAGGGCTGTGGAGAAAGGGGCTATCGTGATCCAATAATCCCATCACCAGGTATATATCCAAAAAAAGGTAAAATGTGTTTACTGAGATGCCTGCACTTGTATGTTTATTGCAACACTACTATATGTTTGTCAATTGATGAATGGGTAGAATTTTAGGATATATATGTGAGTATATACATATATCCCCAGACATTTTTAAATGAAAAAAGCTAGGCATAAGAAACAAAGTACTGTGTATTAAAATTAAAAAGTTTCCCTCATGGAAGCTGGGAGTAAAATGATAGCCTTGGGCAGGTAGGATAAGAAAGTGGAAAGGATTTATTAGTGGGTATTAAGTTATAGTGAGAAAGAATTAACAATTTTGTATTACATATTTCAAAGACTAGAAGGAATTCTGAATATTTTCATCATAATGAAATCATAAATGTAAATGTATGAATAGATATGATAAGGCATCCTAAATTAAATATTACACAATACACACATTTTAAAATACTACATGGTACTGTGTGTGTGTGCATGCAATTTGTATGTCTTTATGAATCACTTAAAGCACCACCACATGTGCAGATCACACTAAAAACAGACTTGGGTGGAGTTACACTCTAGCAAGTCAACAAACATAAAGAACAATTATTATAATTCCACAACCCCACTAATCATCTCGAAAATCTCTTACAATCAAGTGTTACACAAACAACTGTTATATATCAGAGCTAGGAACAAAGAATAGGAAGCAGAGAACTAACCATGAACTAACAGAATGATAGTCAAATTAAAAGTACACCTGGTCTTAAAATGCAATCATAATTTACATTACTATAACATATAATTTTATATATAATTAGTAACATTACTCAGGCAAGTCACAGTTATAATCACCATGAGTAAAATTTTTATTATGCGAGATTATTTTTTTAAAAAAAGGGAGCTGGGCGTGGTGGCGCACGTCTTTAATCCCAGCACTTGGGAGGCAGAGGCAGGTGGATTTTTGAGTTCAAGGCCAGCCTGGTCGACAAAGTGAGTTCCAGGACAGCCAGAGCTATACAGAGAAACCCTGTCTCAAAAAACCAAAACCAAAACCAAAACCAACCAAACAAAAAAAGGTAGCTACCAAAATCATAACGATAACTAAAGTTAAAAATATTGTAAAGATCACTTAGGGCTGATGAAATAGCTCAGAGGATCAGAGGACCAGGGAACTCTTCCATAGGACCCAGGTTCAATCCCCAGGGGCCACTCGGCAGTAGCTCACAAGAGCCTGGATCTCCAGATACAGAGGATCTTACACCCTCTTTAGACCTGTGAGGGTACTATATGCATGAAGTGTACTTTCATGCAGGCAAAATACCAACAGACATAAAATAAGAAAATAAAAGAATTTGAAAAAAAAAATCTCAAGCATCAACTTGACTATAAGTTGGACATCAGTGGGAGGAGAAGCCCTTGGGCCTGAGGATGTCTGATATCCCAGTGTAGGAGAATGCCAGGGTGGGAAGAAGAGAGTGGGTGGGGTAGCACCCTCATAGAGGCAGGGGGAGGGGGGATAGGATAGGGGGTTTCCTAAGGGGAGACCTAGAAAGGGGAAATCATATGAAATATAAATAATGAAAATATACACTTAAAAAAAAAAAGAATATCTAGGAAACTGGAGAGATGGCTCAGTGGTTAAGAGCACTGACTGCATGCACTTCCAGAGGTCCTGAGTTCAATTCCCAGCAACCATATGGTGGCTCATAACCATCTGTAACGGGATCCCATGCCCTCTTCTGGTGTGTCCAAAGACTGATAGAACTATAATATATTTTCATGGTGACTATAAAGTGAACAGGTGTGTCAACAGAGCTTCTCTAAAAGATATGTAAGCTCCTAATACACTTGTGAGTGTTGCTTGCTGTCTTCAGAAATGTAACAACTAGTATTGAGGTCAACATGAAGCTACACTGACTTAGGATGTCCTCATATACACAAATAGTCTGGTAGACAGAGAGGACAGCTACATGTAGAAAGCAAGAATGAAGCAATACAGCTTTGAGAAACCCAAAGCACTCTTTAAGCCCTCACCTTTCTTACACTCTAGCCCTCCTCTCTCTCCTTTCCCCCATCTCTCCACATGGCCATGGCTGGCCTCTCTCTACCTTCTCTCCTTCTCCCTGCCTTTCTACAATAAAGGTCTAAAACCATAAAAAAAAGAAAAAAAAAAAAAAAAAAAAAAAAAAAAAAAAAAAAAAAAAAAAAAAAAAAAAAAAAAAGAAAAAAAAGAAGAACCCAAAGCAAGCAAACAACTACCAGGCTACAAAGCCAGCAACAAATTGTTCTTCCCAGAGCATTCAGAAGGAATATGGCCCATCCAATATCTTTACTTTAGACTGGTGGAATCCAGTCTAATGAGAAAAAAATTCTGTTGTTTTAAGCAAGTCAGTTTGTGGTGTACTTTCTTATGGCAGTCTTTGAAAACTAAAACAACAGATAAAATGAAAAAAATTAAAATCAACTCAATATTCTAAGAGGCTATCATAAACCAATAAGCAATCTCCCCAGAGACAGAGACCACGTTCCTGTGTCACTTCAAAATAAAAACAAACAAACAAACAAACACACAAACAAAAAGCCCCAATATAATCTTCTGGAGAAAATAAGAAGAGAGTAACAAGTATAGAAGAAACGGAGTGAATTAAATCAAATAGTTCTCAAGATACGCAGATAGTACATAAACCACTAAGGATAAAAGGATACCTTTATAAAAGTGTGTAAGAATTTCACTTAATTAAAAAAAAAATCCTTCTTCAGCAATAACTGATGAAAATTCCCCTTCAAAAGGCAAGCTGATAATAAAAGACAGCAGCACACCCTCTAGACTGTCCACTTGGCAGAGATGCAGATTGATGCATCTTTCAACCCTCATCAGAGAAGCACCGAGACCCACAACGAGCCAAGGTGCAGAGAAGAGGAGTCCTCAGAATACTCAGCCCTAATAGAGCAGAGGGGGCAGAAAGACTGAGAGCCAGATGTGGTCCTTCATACATAACTGGGAAACTGCACAAATGAAGGCAGCAGTTATGAGCGCATATGCAAGCTCTATACAAACACCAGCATGGAGACACAAGGAGGACAGAACATCTCACCCCTAGAGTAAGAGCCACTGGCAACTGATAGCTGCTAAGAAAGCCAGAGTGACAGAACATCTCACCCCTAGAGTAAGAGCCACTGGCAACTGATAGCTGCTAAGAAAGCCAGAGTAGGTTTCTTTAATAGGAGTGTTGCCTCTGGTAGTTGACTGAGCTCCAGTGGAAAATCATATGTCCGTTAATATACTGGCATGACTATATAATGTGGGAAAAAAGAGAAACATCAGACAGTTGGGTGGGTAAGGAAGTAGAGGTATATCTGGAAGAGGAGCAGGGGGTGAATATAGCTAAAGCCATAAAATTCTCAAAAGAACTAATAAAAATTAATTAAAAAAAGACAGCATCTTCTTCAAAGTGAAGCTCCAAAGCAATTAAGTCCAAGAAAACACACTGTATTTACTTACATATGCTCTACTTTGGTCCTAATGAAGAATATAAAAATGACTGCTGGGAAAACCATAAAACAACAAAAGAGAACAAAACCAAATTCATTCTTTATTCCATTTAGTTGGTTTAAAAGAAACAAATCTGTTAAGTAAGATTAAGTGTTCTATACAAGTTTTATTTCTTTAATGTTACTAAGTAAAGGAATGGTTTTCTTTAGCAAAAATAATAAGTTTTTAAAATGTAATTACCCTACAGAATGAAGGTTATTATCTAGTCATCTATAATATTTTCACTTGTCACTCCCTAAATTGGCTTTTCTTTTTTTTTTTTAATATTAATTTGTGAATCTTATTCTTTTTTTTTTCAACTTTTATTAGATATGTTCTTCATTTACATTTCAAGTGTTATCCAGAAAGTTCCCTATATCCTCCCCCCTCCCGGCCCTGCTACCCTACCCACCCGCTCCCACCCCCTGGCCCCGGGGTTCCCCTGTATTGGGGCATATAAAGTCTGCATAACCAAGGGGCCTCTCTTCCCACTGATGGCCAACTAGGCCATCCTCTTCTATATATGCAGCTAGANTATCTTGCCAAAAGCTATCTACAGATTCAATGCAATCCCCATCAAAATTCCAACTCAATTCTTCAAGGATCTAGAAAAGACAATGAGCAAGTTCATCTGGAATAACAAAAAACCGAGACTAGCGAAAACTCTTCTCAACAATAAAAGAACCTCTGGTGGAATCACCATGCCTGACCTCAAGCTGTACTACAGAGCAATCATAACAAAAACTGCATGGTACTGGTACAGCAACAGACAGGTAGATCAATGGAATAAATTGGCTTTTCAAATGGTAGCTTTTCAATAAAAAACTCAAAATACACTTTGTATCTATAAAACAGAAAAATACTCATGAATAAAATTGACAATGTTATTTACCAAAATTATCACAAAACCTAATATCTCATGAGATATAGGCATTCCTTTGAAAATAACCCAGGGATGCAGTGATCGCTAGAACAAGCTCATACTCCTGAATTGCATTTTCCACAGCTGGTTCTGCTCTGCAGCAGTAGAGGGCAGTGTTTATAGCAAACGCTTCATTGTCCTTCTAGCTTACAATATTCACTTTCTAGAACTTCACAGAAAAGCTGAAAGTCAATGACAAAGTACTGTCAATCTAAGGGGATCACAGATGAGCGTCAAAAAAGGTCCTATGTAATTTACAGACATGTTTTGTTTTCCAGAGTAGTATCTTTTTATAGAGCAAGCAATTCACTGAATTATTACTAAGAAGTAGAAAGAAAAGACTCCTTTCAGCAATTGTAGTTATTTCTCTGAGTAATTAAAGGGACATTCATTTCTTACCTATTTACTTCTTGTTCAGATTTATTTTTAAAATGTGAGTGGTGTGTGTGTGTGTGGGGGGGGGAGATGGAGAAGGGAGGGAGGAAGAACATGTGTGATGTGAATACACGTGACCTGGTAGGCCACTCATTACAGTCCCTGGATTGGAAACTGAAATGCGCTCTTAACAGCTAAGCTAGACCATGTGTCTGTGCCACTTCAAAATTTTATTTTTATATCCACCCTTATATAAATAAAAATATTTATAAAAAAATATATAAAATATATAAAAATTAGACTTCCATGTTTCTACCCTATAACCCATAACCTAAGGAGACCAAGAAGTAAAAAATATCCATCAGTCTATAGAAAACCAGAACAACACTACCAAGTGTGCCCTAAATGACACTCACTGAGCTCTCTAAAGAAGCCAAAATAGGAATTACTCTCCATGCCTTTGAGATATCTATCAAGATAGTTCATAAACTGAACCACAAAGTGAGTCAAACAAATTTAAAGAAATTAAAATTACATAAATGTTTTGTACCTATATTATTGTAAGTCAAATTTATGAAAATTTTAAGTGTGGAAATTTTAAAACGGTCCATAGCTAAATAAACTACAAATATGTAAGTTGAAACAAAAAAAATGTTAATACTTGAAATTTTAGGATTAACTACAACAGTGCTTAGAAGAAAGGGAATGAAGCAAGCAAAGATTAGAGAAGGTCTCACGTCAGAGACATCAACTTAAAGGGATAAAAATATCTACAAATATTTACAATATAGAAATATTAATGAGGGCTGGTGAGATGGCTCAGCAGGTAAGAGCACTGACTGCCCTTCTGAAGGTCCTGAGTTCAAATCCCAGCAGCCACATGGTGGCTGACAACCATAGGTAATGGGATCTAACGCCTTCTTCTGGTGTGTCTGAAGACAGCAACAGTGTACTTATGTATAATTAAAAAAATAAATCTTTGGGCCAGAACAAGCAGGAACTGAGTGAGTGAGGCCGCCTGGAGGGAGTGAGGTGAGCAGAGCAAGCAGAGGCCCTAAATTTAAGCCCCAACAGTCAGATGAACGCTCACAACCATCTGTACAGCTACAGTGTGGATTCAGACACATAACATAAATAAATAAATGTTTAAAAAAAGAAATACTAATGAACAAAACTTAATGAAGTCTACATAGCTTCCCTATCAAAGCCCATGAATGTACAATAAAGTTATTTTTACTAAATGCTCCAAGATTATACAATGGGGAAAAATAATCTTTTTTTTGTTTGTTTGTTTTTTGAGACAGGGTTTCTCTGTATAGCCCTGGCTGTCCTGGAACTCACTCTGTAGACCAGGCTGGCCTCGAACTCAGAAATCCGCCTGCCTCTGCCTCCCAAGTGCTGGGATTAAAGGCGTGTGCCACCACGCCTGGCTAAAATAATCTTTTATAGGTAAAGGCATTAGAAATTCAGGACATTCATGTCTAAAAACAAAGCTGTACCCTTAGACCACATACAAATTAAAATGGATCAAAGCCATAAATGTTAAGACTTATTATAAAAGAAAAAAAAAAGGAGAAAAGTTTCATAAAAATTAAATTGTCAGTGTTTTTTTCAAATATGCTAAAGGCATATACAACAAAATGAAAGAAAATTAAACAAACTGGACTTTGTACTAGTAACAACAACAATGTACCAAATTCTATCAACAGTGTAAAAAGGCAACCCAAAACGAGAACTAAACCAGGGTTAACACTGAGAATGTAAACGTAATTCCCATTTCAAGCAAAAACAGAGGGAAAAAAATGAAAAAAATCTGGTTTTAAATAGGGGAAGGGGTATTGGACATAATACTTCTACAAAGACACACGTATACCTAAAACACACATATATATGTTTTAAAAGGTGTTTGGTGTCACTGAACAATAAAGAAACTCAAAGAAAAGCTACAGTGAATTATCCCTTTTTATCTCCTTGTATTATTTACATATTTAAAAAGCAGAAGGCATGAAGGCAGACAGGTAGGTAGGCAAAGAAGTGACTGACAGAGAAGGGAAGGGAAGAAAAGGGTGTGGTGGGAACAAAGGAAGGAGGAGAGGAACTGCAGACAGATGGGCAGGTGGGCAGACACATCAAGTCTAAAAGGCTAAAGAACTAGAAAGTGTAACAAGGATGGAGAGAAGGCGGAACAGTTAGGCACTATAACCATCATACATTAAATCTTAGGGCTATAAAAGTTTCATGAAAAAAAATGGAGATAGTTCAAGAAAAAGGAACTACAAATTACCCTATGATAGAATAATTTCACTTCTGAGAATAACTAAAAGAAACTAAATGAATATAAAGCTGCACAAACAAAAGAATGGAAAAAGGGGGAAAGAAAATTAAGGTTACTCTATTTAAAAATAATTTCTAAAGATTTATATTATTTTCATTTATATGATTATATCGGTTTGTGTATATATCTGTATACATGATGCCTATGGAGGCTTGAAGAAGGAATAGATCTTTTGGAGTTGGAATTTTAAGTGGAGAGAGACTTGCCTGGCTACCTCACAAACCCAATAGGAGGGCACTCCACACACGGACTCCAATCTTCCTACTGAGAAATACCACACACATACAGTTTTGTTCATTATAGCAAAAAAAAAACTACTCAGGATGTGAGTAAATGTAAACACACTCTTTTGTTTATTTAGTTATAGTACATTAAAATAGCACAATTCAAAAACTAGAATACAGTATTTTCTACCATGATGTTTCATATGTTTGTTAAAACACAAAATAGTCACCAAATATTATGAATATGACTACTGTTGAATCAGTTAACAATTTCTAAAGTACATAATTTTTATTTTCCTATAAATTTTTTTGAGAGTTGGCCCATTTGAATCTGTTTATAAAGCTGGTTTATTAGTATTTATCATTACAGGTCACAAACACATATTCAATCAAGATTAGTATACTTGATTTTTAAAGTAAGGTGATCTGTTCATAATAACTCTGCTATAACAGGATAGGAAGAATAACAGAAAATAACAAACAGTAACGATGGGCAAAGAGAAAATAGAAAAGGCCAATTATGCTGCCAAAATAGATACATATAACCTTTCCTTGGAGATAGTATAACACTATGAGGCTTGAGAATATATTAAATATTCAATATAATTTCAGGTATAGAAATGTCTAAATGCTTGAGGGAATAAAGTTTACTAGATGATATATCTAAAAACTTTAGTTAAAAGACAACAGCAGGGGTTGGACACATGACTCAGTAGTTAATAGTGTAACTCTATACCATATATAATTATCAGAAGTAGAGTTCTGACCTCAGTACCATGCTAGTAGACCTGTAACTCCAACTGAGGGATCTGACACCCTCTTCCGGCTTCTATATATACACACACACACATGCACTCCACCAGAGACATATAAGCATACAGACACATACATACTCATACAAACACGAATAAAGAAACTAAGTATTTTTAGAAAGTTGCCAGCAATTCAGCTGGCANTATGTGGCACAAATACAAAAGCATTACTGTGAAAAGGCTGTGCATTCATTTTTCCTTCACTCAAATGGAAAAACAGATTTCTCGTTCGAATTATCTTATTCACAAAGACCTGCATGAGTTTCAATAAACAACTTGTATAGCTGCACTAAATAGAGTTTAAAGGTGTGAGATCTTCTAAGGGAAAATAGCAATGAATAGTACCTTTTGCATCATCAGAACCTGAAGCCAGAAGTTTAGGATCCATCAGATTAAAGTCAACACTCCAACACCTCTTTTCATGCTCCTTGGTATGAAAGAGAGACGGGGAGGAGGGGAAACACGACATGGCGGGGGGAGGGGAGAGAGAAGAAACAATTTATTGATATTGGGCGGTGAAACAAACTGAAATCAAATAAAAAGCAAAGACACTGGAGGAAAGCCTCATATTCACTGAAATTAATGCTTCTGTAAATGTATTTGATGCATTCTAAAAATAACATGAAAAATTCTTTAGAAAAGCATTTGGTACAAACACAATTATCTTAAGTATAAAAATACTAAATAGTGGTTGAAAAAATTTAATTATAAAGCATATAAATACCTTAAATAAAAAAAACAAAAATATAATTTTAAAATATATAGTTAGTATCCGTATTTACCTGATAGACCTTTGACCTCTGTCCTGTGAATCCATCCCATAGTATGACAGTGCCTTCATAATCACTGCTGGCTAGCAGGTTCTTATGGTAACTACTCCAACTGATACAGCTGAACAAAAGAAAAAACTAAACCTTTAAGATGTAAATAAGTAACATTGGGCCAAAATGAATTTCAGTGTGTTCAGGAAGATGAACATTCTTCAATGGTTTCTATCACTTCACAATAATTCAGAAAGAGACGTTAGGAATATCTAGATTTTCTGATTAATAGTTAACAATCAAATGCTGAAGGTTACCACTTTTTACTAAGATCACAAAGTCTGACAGACAGCTGAGTTGCTGCTGATCACCTCGGTTACATGTAAAAAGGTAACCTTTAAGGACAATGATGGCTCAGAGAATGGAAGGACAGAATGACAAACTGTTGAGTATTCAGCTGTACAAAATCATGAAGCTAAACTAGTAAGTCTGAGTTGGATTTCAGGTTTTACATTCAAAAGGTCTTGAACAATGCAATGTATGATTGAAATTCCAATTAAAATCACGCCACAAATTTAAAGCTTTAACATTTATGATTTTAGCTATTCTCTAAAAGGCTGCATCTTAAGCAATAAGCTATTGATGTGCCATATAGAGTTAAATCATGCACAGTAAAATGTGTGGATTACCGAATAAAGCACTAAGAAATGCAGTTAACATCCAAGAATGTATTTTGCACTCCATTGTATTTATGGCAATTTTTAGGGATTGGGAGGGGATCATCTGCATTTTAAAATAAACTCAGTTTTCCACTATGGATTCAGACAAACCTGCACTCTAATTTCAGATCTGTTATTTAATAGCTGTAGCTCTTGTTAACTTAGTATATTTCATAACTAGTGAAAACAAACTGGACAGCTCTGTTAGTTGTGCTGAGATATTGGTCTTTTTAGCCCTGTAGGTTTTGGCCTTAAGCAATTTCAGGCATTTACTGGAATGTGCCATAAAGCATTATTCATTTGCACATGTGCCCATGATAAAACAGGCAGTAGCACACTTAAAACTTATTACGTTTTCCTTTATGGTAACAATGACTATGAATACTCAAATGAACCGAGCATTCTGCTTAGTTTATTACTATAACATTTTAAAGTACAATGTTATACAACTAATCTTACTGTAATGCCTATATGCTATAAGTAAGTACAAATGAGCACAGACTCTAGAATTAAGCACAGTCACTCTGCACCCCTCCACATATTAGCTAGATTATCCCAGGCAAGCTATTTTTTTTTTTTTTTTTAGTTTTAGTGCAATTCAACTTAAATGTGGGTAATAATGGTAACGATGTCAGGTAACTGTTAAAAGCACTTAAGACAATGCCTAACACATAAGCATTTAATACATTCATTTTTGCAATATAGTCTCTACTTAGGAGTATAAAAAAAATTCTCAAGTATGAAGCCACCATAAATGGGCAGGCTCTGAAACTGCTGTGTATGAATTAGTAAATAAGAAAGAACATGATACTAGTTTATCACTCATATTAGAACACACATATAAACAAATATACCTTGGATTCAACTTCTTAATACAAAGAATACTCAGAATTCAAAAGAGTTAGAGCACTGAGTTTGCTGGCTAAATGTACACAAACTATTTCTTACAAAGTATCCTCTCTATATACAAACAAAGCATGCTCTCTGAATAAGAAAGAGTCTCATGGAAAAAATATACAATAATGTCATACTTAGCACTAATATGAACAGCTATATATGTACTACTTTATGCCAAGAAAAAAAAAAGAGAAATACCTGATTTTGGAATTGCAGGTCATTTCATTCTCGGGGTAATGAATATCCACTGCATCCTGGATGACTGTGCCATATTCATAGACTTTAATCTTCTTTGTAACTCCAGCAATTGCAAAATAGTCACAATCTCGGTCAAATTCAATACTACATGGGAAGGAGAACACACATGTCATCTGTGAGGATATGTATCCAACGCTGTGATATTATCTATAGCAAATTTTCAGGATTTTACTTTTTTTTTCCCCCTATTTCCCCAGTGCTGAAGCTTAAACTTAGGGCACATATGTATACTAGACAAATATGATAACCCTGAGCTGTGGCCCCAGCTGACTATTTTTCTTTTTAAAGAGCTTCTACTTCTACAAATAAGACAGCTTCTTCAATATCTTCAAGTCTCACTAGGCCACATGTTCAGAATTAAGTCATCAAGATACTGAATTACAAGAGTCAGGGAACTGTATAGATCTGTAACTGTCAACATGAACTTTTTTGTTACTAGACACTGACCTGTTTTTCAGTTTAGCTTTAATAATCATATTACATCCTAGTATGGAAACCTTTAATAGTTTGAAATTATTATGAGTGTTGAAAGAAAATTATCAATAAATTTTTTTCATAAATTCTTGTCATTACTCTTTCAAGGCACTTTATGTTATTTTAATAAATAAATCAGTGTACAAGGAGAATGACTGAATCAATTGGTGGTGACAAAGGGACAGACTATTCTCAAAAAGAGGAACTAAGTTATCATTGCTTTACCTCAAGTCTATTCCTTATTCCCCAAACAAATACTATCTCTCTGAATTACAGAATGTCAAGGCATATCCCTTGTTACACAAGCAGAGAATATTAAAAAAAAAAAAAAACCCTCTGCACCTTTTACAGGACTTAGGGAATCCACTACACTCTTGTAGCTTCTTTGAAACACAAATTTCAAAATAAGCTACTTCAGTGCAAAATACAAGATCCTATTCACTTTTGTAGAATGTAACCTATAGCCACCATACTTATCATACAGGCCAGAAATCTAAATTGCCTAATGCTGGTGAAAGTTGAAATGAACCGCCATATTCAATATTTCTCGATATAAATTAAGCGTTTTTCCTAGAGAAATTCTGATTAAGTACCATATGAGGATTTTAGTCAGAATTTCTCTAGGAAAAACACAATAATGAGGATTACAGTGAAGTGATCTATTCAAAGGTAGCTAGCTGGCTTTTAAGTGATTTGAAATGATATTTAATTATCAGGTAGTCTGGCTTCAGAGATGATGATGCCAGTAATTAATATTCTCCCCCCCCCTCTCTCTTTCACACACACACACACACACACCCCACTGACGAAGAAATTGTACTTGTGCTGGTTAGTTTTATAACAACTTAACAAGCAATTACTTTGACATGGAGAATCTCAACTGACAAAATGGCCTCACAAGATTGGCCTGTAGGCAAGCCTGAAATGCATTTTCTTAATTACTGATTGATGTGAGAGGGCTCACATCAGAACCCATTGTGGTTCTCAGTGCACTAAGAAAGCAGGCTGAGCAAGCTATAGAGAGCAACACTGTAAACAGCACTTCTCCAAGGCCTCTGCATCAGTTCTGGCCTCCAGGTTTCTGCAATATTTGAGTTCCTGTCTTAACTTCCCCTTAATAATAGACTGTGCTGTGGAACCATAAATGGAAATAAATCCTTTCCTCCTCAAGTTGCTTTTGGTTGTGGTTATTTATCACAGAAGAGAATGCATGACTAAGACAGTACTGGTAAATGGCATCTATTGGAACTGATATCTGATATTTAACTCATGTAATTTAGTAATGCCTAGTAACTCATATAAAAATCACTTATATAATCCTTGAATACATTCCCTCTCTTTATAAACAGGTACTACTAAAAACAAATCAAAATTACTCTAATGTACAAGTGAAAGTACAGAATTAGTAGGCAAATGAGTAGTTTTTAAATATAAAAATGTTTAAGCACTACCTGTTAATTTATACTTGAGGGAAAACTGAGAGTCCTAAACAATGACCTGTGTAGTCTTCATTAACAACTGGCTTTATCCGGGAGTGGTGGCACATGCCTTTAATCCCAGCACTTGGGAGGTCTGCAGAGGCAGGCGGATTTCTGAGTTCGAGGCCAGCTTGGTCTACAAAGTGAGTTCCAGGACAGCCAGGGCCACAGAGAGAAACCCTGTCTCGAAAAACCAAAACCAAACCAAAACAAACCAAAACAACAACAAAAAAAAACCCAACTGGCTTTATACAGCATTTCCTAGCAGCCCACATCATCATTTAGATTCTTTATTTTACTTTTAACTTGACTGTTGAAAAATCAGTATTTTGTTCTGGTCTCGTTGCTGTTTTCTTCCATTTGGGTTATTTAAAAAGCATTTTGGGGAGTAAGACATGATGATTCATGTCTATAATCCTAATGCTCAAAGGCTGAGGCAGGTGGATTCTAAGTTTGAGGTTGCCTGGGAGACACAGTCAGACTCTTTCACAATAAAACAAACACAAGTTATACTGAGAATATCAAAGCCCTAACATTGTAATAATAATAGTTTAAAAAACCACACAAAACAACAAAACAACAAACACTGGTACACATCCTTCAATAAGTCCTGAAACAGGTAGGGTCATACGGGAAGAAGAAACCTCAATCAGCACAATGTCGTCATCTGGCTGGTGTATGGGCAAGTCCGTGAAGCATCTTCTTCATGTGCCTAGTTGAGTATGGATCTCAGACCACCGTAGGCAGTGCCACAGCTAAGAAAACAAGTTGAGCAAGCAAGGTAGGCAGCATTCCTCCACAGCCCTACTTCACCTTGTACTCTGGTTAAGGTCCTTGGCTGTCCTCAATGAAAGACTGGAATATTAGCTCTGACTTATTTGAAAACCCATTTTCTCCCCATATTGCTGTTGGTTGTGGTGCTTATCACATTAATAGAAAATAAACTAAAACACCAAGTAAATGAACTAAGAAACAAGTAGATATTAACTTCCTACTACTTGACAAAACAGACTTTAAGCTAAAACTAGTCAGAAGAGATAGTCACTTCATACTCAATAAAGAGAAGAATCAGAAAACTCATTTTGAATGAAGTAATTTAAACCCAGAAAAACAAAAGCTACATCCCCCCACCACGTAGATGCTATCATTGAACCTTAAGATACATGTATTTAAATCAGAATAACCACTGATATAAATAAACTAGTAAGGAGGAGGATTCAAGTGAATGGGAATAATAGACTGCAGATGGTATGAACAGAGCAAAGATCAATGAAACAGAAGGTTAGATGGTATAGGGATGAGAGTAGTATGAAAACAAGAACAGTGGTGGTTTAAATGAGGAATAGTGTGAGTTGGCTCGTCTGGGGAAAATTTAGGAGATGGCACCTTGTTGGAGGAGATACATCACTAGGAACAGGTTCTGAATTTTCATAGCATTTCCCTACTTCCAGTTTGCTCTCCGGGCTTTATGCTTATAGCTGAAAATGTAAACTCTTAGTTTTCTGTTACCATGTCTCTCCAACCATGATAAATTTTATCATTCTAGAAGTGTAAGCCAAAATAAACTCCTCTTTTTATAAGTTGCCTTGGTTATAGTGTTTTATCATAGGAAAACAAGAAGTTCCGAAAATATAATAACTAACATCAATCAAAAGACAGTTGAAAATGCCATGTGGAAACCTACATATATACATATATTTTTAAAAAAAATTAATTGAAATTACCTTAAAAGAGGAGGTCAGAAAAATGCTGTTCCTAGACACCACAGACTCAAATAACAAGCCCAGTGTAAATATGGATTCCCTCTTTCCAAGTTTTTGCTCACTGGGGTCCTACAGAACTCCCACCGTGACCTTGAAACACTGCAAGTTATTTCAACTGCTCTTGGTTCCAGAACTTGAAAACTCCATTGGTAAATACTGAGGATACCACAGACTGGAGTTAACGGACATGGAGAAAACAAACCAGTACTGACATAGAAGCTTCACCCCACTGGCTAGCTTTCAGAGTTGCGGTGGTTTGAATAGACTTATGTGTTAAAATGCTTGGCACTACTAAGAGGTTTAGCCTTTGATGTCTCATATGTTCAAGCTAGTCCTAGTGTCTCCTTCTGCTGCCTTTGATCAAGATGTAGAACTCTTGGGTCCTTCTCCAATATCAACATGTCTGCCTGCATGCCACCATGTTTCCTGTCATGACAATAATGGACTAAACCTCTAAAAGTCTAAGCCAGCCCAATTAAATGTTTTCCTTTGTAAGAGTTGCCATGATCATGGTGACTTCACAGCAATAAACCCCTAAGACAATAGTAGCAGAAGGTTTTATGCATACTATTTGGGGTAGGGGGGAATCAACAATCTTACCACCCAGCCCCGCTGTGAACTTTACCAGCTTCAATGATGACTGGCATGAGCAGAAATAGCCACCCTGGTACAATTATGCTATGAATATTATGAGCAGCCAATGACACTCTCAACAGTTTTAAAGTCCTAAAAGGTGCAACTAGATTAGTATATCTGTCAACCATCCTCAAAGTTTGTTTGTTGTGTGCCCCTGCCCTTCAGTAGATGGCAATAAGTACAAAGACTCACAACTGATCAACCTGTAGAACATAAGAGACTGTGGCGTGTTTTAACTCTAAATGTAATACCCGTATCAGACTTCTTCCTCAGCAGGGCTCAGATATCACCATGAAAGAGGGGACAGAAACACTGTAAGAGCCAGAGGATATCTATAACAAAACAGTATCTGCCAGACAGAGCAGTGCAATGCACGCATACAGCTGTGATGACTGAATGCATGATATCTGCACAAGATCAAGCCAGCTCCTGGGGAGGGAAAATTGATTTTCTTCCGGCTTATAACCTCTCAGAAGCTACCTCTGCATCCCTGGTTAGCTCTACAACCATGTACATGGAGGTGCCACTGAGTGGACGTGGTGGGTTTGTTTTTCAAAGTAAAATAAAAACTCATGAAGTTGGAAGGGGAAAGTTGTGGAGGGGAAATTGCAGGTGGCAAAGATGAAAGGTAGATATGACAAATTATATGCATTAATGAAACTGTTTTTAAAAACAATTCAGTTTCATAGGAGTTGTTGTTTATTTCTTTTCCGTTTCCTTTTTTTTTTTTTTGGGTTTTTCAAGACAGGATTTCTCTGTATAGCCCTGGCTGTCCTGGAACTCACTTTGTAGACCAGGCTGGCCTCGAACTCAGAAATCCGCCTGCCTCTGCCTCCAGAGTGCTGGGATTAAAGGTGTGCGCCACCACACCCGGCCTATTGTTTATTTCAAAGCACACTTTTTAACTTTGAAAAACATTATTATTGGAGACATTCTTACAACATGGAAATTGCATTTTTCTTTCACATTTTGCAGTTTTCAAGTGTTTCAGAACATGATCCATGTCAGCAGTTGAAAAACATAATTACAGTATTAGAAGCTGACACACTCTTTGTCACAGGGGCCATAAGTCAAGTGATTAAGCAGCAAGGCAACAGACCATAAAGCACAGCTGATTAACACGTCTTTCCAGTACAATGTGGCACAAGCAATACAAAGTCTTATGTGCCCAAGCACTTAATTCTGTCACTAGTCTCACAGTCTGTTATATCTTTATGCGGTTATAAGTAATAACAAACAAGGTAGATTAATATCCCCCAGCACTAGAACTGAATTTAACAAGAGAAAACATAGTGAGAACACTTGTTAAAATCTCATTTACCAGAATATGTGCCTCAAGAGTCACAGGGAGCTATAATTTCAAAGAAACAGATCACATAGAAAGTGATTATTATAATGAAAAAGACATTGCCAG
Organism: Mus minutoides; assembly: GCA_902729485.2. Lineage (NCBI taxonomy): Eukaryota > Metazoa > Chordata > Mammalia > Rodentia > Muridae > Mus > Mus minutoides. Next base: position 2,311,786 of record LR749505.1, on the reverse strand, counting down.
ATGCTTAGAGAGTGCAAACATAGGCAAAGTCAGTTAAAATTGGTGCCATTCAGGGCCTTTCTCCTAAAGCAATTAAGTGCTAATATTAATAAGTAAAGCTCCTATAATACATATTACATTGAGTGTTAAGCATTATTTTAAACACTATACATAATCTATACTCCAAATCTCTACCATCTAGATGTTAAGCCATTTAGTGTAGGTTATGCCAAGGATTAAAAATTCAAAGGGTCCAATTTCAGTCTACACTCTCAGTCATTTTCTTAAAACTACTATTTTAATGAGAATAAATGGGCTGTTTTTCAAAACCATATCCACAGAGAAGAAAATGCACAGAATAAAAAATTTACTGTTATACACGTAAGAAAAAATTAAACCTGGAAAACAAATTAAAAGGGGGAAAAGGAATGAGACAGCCTTACAGGGTTTTCAATATGAAAGATCAGATAGTATAAGTTAATGACAAATATAACACAAATAGACACAGTAATTAGAAGTCAGTGGTAACCCAGGTTCGACAAAGAAACAGAAGGAACCATAATTATCAAACATCTAAATGGACTGTTTGCTGCTAGCTGATAGAAAACCTAGCTTGTTTTGAAAAAGGTGATTGCAGGTTTCCAATAACTCTTCAGGGCTTTCATTTGCTGTTAGTTTCTGAATGCACTTTCTTCATTACCTACCACAATTACATGGACAACATATACATATACAACTGTATTTGATTTCTGATTTTTCACTCCACACGAGAGAAAACATGCACCACATGTTACAGAGAAGGAGAAGCAAAACAGCAACAACAACTAACCATAACTACTGTCCTGAAATTAGGCACCATTATTACCCATCTTCATAAGACACTCCCCTAACCTACTTATTCCCTGACTGACAGAGTCCCATAAATTGTTCATTCTTGTCTAATCTTGTTCCTTCACAATCACTCCTAGAAGAAATTTCTGCTCTTTAATTTACTGAAGGTGCTGATGTGTCAGTTCAGGTGAGTATTTCTTTTTATCTTTCTTTGATTACTAAGAATTTACACTAAGAAATGGATTCTCAGCCCTTTCAGCCGTATATGATATACAGATCTTTCATCATATTGACTTCCATTTTGACCATGAACTGCCAAAAGGTTTTTTTTTTTTTTTTTTTTTGTTTTGCTTTTTCTGAGACAGGGTTTCTCTGTATAGCCCTGGCTGTCCTGGAACTCACTCTGTAGACCAGGCTGTCCTTGAGCTCAGAAATCCGCCTGCCTCTGCCTCCCAAGTGCTGGGGTTAAAGGTGTGTACCACCATCGCCCAGCCAAAAGTTTTACAATTTCCTGGTGATAGGTTTTTTTGGGTTTTCTAAGTTATAAACATCTAATCTTATCATTCTACTATAATCTGAGAATACTGTCTCTGGTCTTTATTTTCTGTAATTTTAAAGTTTATCTAGATTCTAAACATTTTCTATTTTACATGGGTAAAAAAAGAATGTGTACTCTTTGTCAATATTTATATATGTGTTCTAGTTTACCAATTATACTATTTAGGTCTTATATAGTTTTAATTTTGTTAAACATTGGCATAGACTAGTAACTGATCTGATTCAGTGTCTCAAACAGTTAAATATTTATTTTCTCTTACAGTTTTCATGAATAAAAATACTTATAACTAAAACTCAATTCTATTAGTTACTTTTCTATTGCTATGATTAAAAACAAAAACCAAAAAACAAAATCATGCTCAAGGCACCTTAGAGAAGGGAGGGTGTATTCACCACAGTTGCAGAGGAACGAAGAGGAACGAGAGTCTGGACATGGTTGGAAAGCACAGCAGCAAACAAGCATGGTGCTGCAGGTAGAAGTAGGCGCTCATTTCACTCTGAGTTTCGTTTGGGAAGCAGAAGAGAATGAACTGGGAATGGCACAAAGTTTTGAAACCTCAAAGCCTGCCTGCAGTGGCATCTTTCCTCCAGCAAGGCTATACTTCCTCAGTCTATTCAAACAGTGCCACCAACTGAGACCAAGTCTTTATTCTGAGCCTGGAACTGGGACCAAGCATTCAACCGCCCAAGACTACGGGGGACATCACATTCAACCACCACACACTTACCATGTATGTGTGTGTAGGCAACATGGGGAATTGAAATCTCCTGTTCTCTACGTTGAAATAAGACTTTATTTTCAGCTTTCAATTTCTAAGCTTTAAAAGTCCACATAAATACAGATTTATGTTTTGATATACTATGAAAATATTTTACTTTTGAAAGGTTTCATTTATTTATAATTATCAATCACACTTGCTTTCCTTTATAGCTGTCATTTTGTGATACAAACTGTTTCAACTACATGTTTTAAGAAATAAAATCTTTGAGCACCTCATTCATTATTCTTGTAAGTGAGCATCACAACACTTCTTTCTAGTAAACAAAATATTCTTTATGACTTAATGTATCAAGTCTTTATTCTGAGCCTGGAATGGTTGATTTTATCTCCAAACTTTCCTCTTTGGAATCTACTGATCAAACTACTGTACTTTATACCATTATACACATTTATAGTAATTTCAACCTTGAGCCAGTGAAAAGTTATAAACAATGATTCGGGCAGAGAACAAACTTGACACTTAAAGACAAACTACTCAGCATTTCCAATACAGAGCATTTCCAATACAGAGCATTTCCAATACAGAGCGTTTTGAACCTATTCATTATAAATAAGTGTGAAGATAATTTACCTAACATACATGTACCTGTTATAAAACTAAGAAATTATTCCAAACACATATTTGCTGAGTAAATGACCTATTGTTTTCACTAATTAAGAAATTCAGGTTTATTTTATTCCATTTTAAAATGTGACAAATCACAGTCCTTACATGTTAGAACTTAGTGCTCTTAGGACTATGACACCACTTCTTCCTTATTAGACCCCAGATATGACTTTTACTGACTGTAGTTATTGGAATTCAAATGCATATAAATCTAATATGACAGATACAGACAGCAAGAGCATAAACTATGGCAGGATTCATTTTGCCCACCAGTTCTATAAAGAATGACAGCTAAGGCTACCAAAGGCTTTGGAGCTCTGAAGCCTAATTTACCAAAGACACTGCAAGCCTAATTTACCAAAGACACTGCCTTTGAGCTTAAGGAAGCTTTCCATGTAGTCTTGGGTCTAGGCTGTTTTGATGAAGCCAGTTTTAAGAAACAACTCATTTTGCTTTATTCTTGAAGCAAACTTTACTTTTCACAGAGACCTCCTTCCACTTTTATGAAGGAACTAGGTTTTTACAATTTTGAAAAACATTCGCTGTATGGTCATGTGTTTCACCTCTTTTAAGTACATTCCCACAACATTCATTCAGAGTCTAGCTTTTTTAAGTATTATGAGCATGAGGAAAATATTTTTCTTCTGTGTAGCAATAAGCCATGTGATCATATGTATCTAAATAAAGTCACTAAATTGCTATTAAGGATGCTGGAGTAGGGAAAGTGGTATGTATTCATTTATTTCAGGAGTGTTATATTCAGATTAAATTTTATTTATGATATGTAGCTCAGTTAGCACAATGCTTTCCTAGCATGCAAGATTTCCTGGGTTCCATCAAGCAATGTACAATAATGGGGAGTGCATTTCTGTAATCATAGGACTCAAAATAGAGACATAAAGGTTAGAAGTCAAAAAGTCATCCTTGGCCACTCAGCAAGTTCAAGGGCAGTCTAGATATAACACATTTCAGAACAATAAAAACCTCTATGAACTTATTTATGAAACGAAAATTGGAATTTCATATAAATCTCACACCACAAAGTAGTATTCATCTTGTTTTTAACATTCTTAAATGTAGAAACTTCTTGATTTTAGGCTACCTAAAATCAGGCAAAAGGTTGGAATTGTCTAGCAGGTGTTTGTTAATCATTACTCTGACATAATGGACATACTCGTTACATGGGATAGGTACTAAATTGAGTTTACATCTTAAAATTCTCCATATATTTTTATCTGACTATTTTATGAGTCCACTTACTTTAATTCCATAAATCCACAAAATCTTGCCTTCAAAAATTACCTTCTATAACATTTACTCTGCCATTCCCTCTGGTTATTAAACAAAAGCTGAACCAAAAACATATCCTGACAGACTATAATGCAACACTACTATGAATGTCAAGTGCTTAATGTGGTAAAATGTCTTTTCTCTTGGGGCAATTAAAGCTCAGGCTGTATCCTCAAACTCTCAAAAGATTGAGGCAAAACTTAAATGAAATTATAAACTATACTTATTTTAAATCAGTGGTTCTCAACCTGTTAGTCCCTTTTGGTAGTCAAACAACTGTTTCACAGGGGTTGTCGAAGACCACCAAAACCCACAGATATTTATGTTATGATTTGTAACAGTAGCAAAATTAAGGTTATGAAGTAGCAATGAAAATAATTTTTGGTTGGGAGTCACCACAACATGAGGAAGTGTATCGTAAAAGACTAGAGCATTTTAGGAAGGTTGAGAACCACTGGTTTAAATCAATTCTGTGGAAAACTCACCTCTTCTATACATAGTTCAAATGAGATAGCTATGAAGTGCTTATGTGCATGCATAAAGCCCAAACACACATGCGCTCTCGCGCACACATGCACCCAGATATGCACCAAAGAAAAACAATAAACCCATCTCATATCTCAAATTTCCCATTAGGGGAAGCAAATAAAGCAGTTAAAAAAAAAAAAACAAAAAAAAAAAAACAAAAAGTAAACTTGTCAGCTACTTCCCATTACAAAATCAGTGGGAAGGAATTTAAATGAAAATAGCTCTTACTCTAAAACTTACATAACAATGCAAAGAAAGTTTTAAATGAAAACTCCAATATCACTTTGAAACATAAGACAGAGGGTAGGGATGAAGCTAAGTGGCAGAGTAACTGACTGCCAGGTGCTATGTCTTAGATTCTATCTATAGCACCAGAAAAAAGTGATAGAAACATGTAAGACTTCTATTATCTGATTTCATGTTTCACTATCTAAACCAATGAAGACAGAGCACCCTGGCCTATGAGAAGAATCATGGACCCCATAAAATCTCTAGGTCAATAGTAGACTGTGGTACCCTTTGATTATATACACTACTGACATCATAGTCTTCTTAGCTTTCTTAAGTACACTCTATGTCGTTTATCCAAGAATAGAAAGTCTTTCTCAGAACAAATTATTAAGGATAGTATGACCAAGCTTATGTAACAGAAGAGTTAAGATGTCTAAGAAACAATAAATGCTCAAAATTATGAGTTAAGTTGATTTCATTTAAAATTTTTATTTTATTTCATTTTGGTGGTGCTAAAGATAACAACTCAAGGCCTCACCACATGTGTGTCTTACAGCAGAATAAAAACAGTTTCCTCTTAAGGAATTATGTTATGAAATGCAGTAAGTGGCTCATGATCCCCTAAGTAACCACTCTGAAATGGACCTAGCAAAGGGTTTTTATAAGCCTGGTAGCAGACAGCAATCACTGTTATAAAGGCTGTATTTATTCTGAAAAGATAGAATACTATTAACAGTTACTTAGCAACTTAGTGTTTATGAGACAAAATGCTACAATAATTTCAATATCTCATTTTATCTCAAGTAAGATTAAGTGAATTTATTTCTAGTCAGGCTAGACAAATAAGAGAAAACAAAATTACCTTTAAAAAAAAAAACAATGACAGCAAAGTTTCTCATTCAAAGTGGTTTTCCTCATGCCCATTTCAGATTAACAGTGGAATATGTGTAAATAAATATACTATTTTATTTCTCTATGTTTTTATCCAGAGAAGGCAAAATTAAAATTTGTCTTCCCCTTAAACATATTACGTACAAATATGCCAGTATTCAACAACAATTTTTACAACACTGCCAACTTTCCTAAGAAATTACTTTCTGACTTAGTGGGAACTTTTTGATTATTTTGTTTATTTATCTTTTCTAGTTTTAACCATCTAACTCTAGATCCAGGCTGACCTGAAACTCACAGTAGACAAGGAGAGCCTTCCTTCAGATGAAAACTTAAAGGCACAGGAGGAAGCAGCAAATGAACAATAACCAGAAGAGCTCTCCTTTAAACAGTGCTGTTCTGCACTCATGCATTCACTTAGCAAATATTGGCCATTGAATACCCACTCTGTGCCAGACCTGGAAATATAGCAGGAAGTCAGATAGATGATAACCCTTCCTGATTTTCAGCCTAAAATAGTTTTAATATACTACTTTGGAACACTGGCCCTTAGAAAGATTCTTGAAGGATATCTTGTCCTTTGGATTACCATTCATCTCATTTCTCATTTCTTCAGAAATCAGGTTAAAGATTTCCTGAAGATCTATTTATTGTCTTAGTTAGGGTTTTATTACTACAAAAAGACATCACGACCAAGACAACTCTTATAATATTCAGTACATTAACATCATGGCGGGAAGCATGACAGCATGCAGGCAGACAAGGTGCTAGAGGAGGAGTTGAGAGTTCTACATCTGGATCCAAAGGCAGCCAGGAGTAGACTCTCTCTTCTACAGGCAACCAGGAGGCACTCTCTTCCACAATGGGTGAAACTTGAGCATAGGACCTTCAAGCTCACCTGCACAGTGATGAGCTTTATCCAACAAGGCCACACCTACTTCCAAACAAAGCCACACCTCCTAATAGTGCTACTTCCCATGGGGCCATGTATATTCAAACCATCACATTCCACTCCTTGGCCTTCATAGGTTTGTTCAAACATGTAAGTTATAGGGGCCATACCTAGCCATAGCATAATGCAAATTACATTTCATCCAATTTCAAAAGTCCCCATAGCCTATAGCAGTCTCAACAATGTTAAATGTCCAAAGTCTCTTTTTGTTGTCATCCAATCACTTAAGAGTAATTTCATATAAAAGCAAAATCAATAACAGATACCATACTTTAAACATCACAGGATATACACTACCATTCCAAAATGCCACAGTGAGGAAATACTGGACCAAAAACAAGACCAAAAGATGAGCTGGGCAAATTCCAAACTCTGCATCTCCATGTCTTATGTCCCACTCCTTTCAGCTTTGTTGACTGCAACACCAATCTTTCTCTTGGGCTATTTCCACTCCCTGTCAGCAGCTTTCCCTAGCAGGTATTCCATGGCACTGGCATCTCTAAAATCTTGAGGTATCTAAGGCAACTTCAACTTTACAGCTTCTTGTTCCAATGTCTGTGATCCACACATGATCTTCTGGGCTTCTCCAAAGGGCTTGGGTCACTTCTCCAGCTCTGAGCACTCTAGGCGCTGGTTGATCCACTGCACCGCACTGCTGCTGCTGTTCTTGGTGATTGATCATCACATGGTACTGCCGTCTCCAATTTGCTGTAATCTTCCACTGCAACCAGGCTTCACCAACAGCCTCTCATAGGCTCCCTTCATACTCCCAAGCCTCAACACCTTTGCATGACCCCCTCAGTGCTGGGCTGTTAACCACAACTGAGGCTGTACCTTCACCAATGGCCTTCCCTGGCCTCTCAGTGCCAAGCCTCAGCTGCTCTCCATGACGTCAAAAACCAGTACCACCTGGATGATTCTTGTACATCACCAAGTCCAGCTATAGCAGATATAACCTTGGCTTATCTCTGAAACACAGCTTCTTTGAGCTCTCAGAAAACACTTCTCAGAAGACTCCACCTCAGTGATGCTGGTCTTCTTAATCAATACTAATTTCTTATCTTGAGCTAATCAGCATCTATTATCCCAGTAACTCCTTTGGAAGCCAGAGCCCCATGGCTGAAGCTGCTGAGTTCTGCTGCTTCGTGGGATTGGACCATGTCCTCACCCCACCACCATCTTGTTTTGTTATATAACCCCCAGCTTTCTGTTTTTCAACTCTTTCCCTGTCTAAGCTTGGCTGTCCTAGAACTTGCTCTGTAGACTGACCTTAAACTCAGAGATCTAAATGCCTCTGTCTCCTGAGTGATGGGATCAAAGTTATGTACTAAGTAAGCCTTTCTATACCTGGACCTTGCTCAGTTCCAGGCTGACCTTGAACTCAAGGAATCTTCGTGACTCTGACCATGGAATTAAAGGCATGTACCACCATTCCTGGACCTAAGATTTTCATGGTGACTAAGCCTCAAGGGCCTACCACAGAGGTCTCCTCCATTTCTAGGTTGTAGTTTAAAAGTTCAAACGAAAAAAATAACCAGGTCAAAATAAAGCGTAACATGATATAACTATCCCTGGTTCAATGAAAACATACAAAGAATAAGCTTACCTGCAAGGGATCTTGCCCTTTAGTCACCACACCCTTAATGCCATTTAAATCCTAAACTGGATTTAGCTCCAGTTTATTTTCTGGTGCGGCTTTAATCTTTCAACCATGTATCTTGTGTTTTTCCTTTCTAAGCTTGCTAAGATTGATCAAAATGTTCTTCATGAAAGTAAAGCAGAGGACAAAGTCTATGCTGGACTTTTTTGAGAGTTCTTTTGTTAATGAAATCAATCCAAATCTCTTTACCTCTTTAGATGAGAGCAAAAATCAGCTTTATTCTTCACCAAAATAACAAAAAATCTCTAGGTCACATATTAAAATTCTTCTCCTCTGAAATTTCTTGAGCCGGGCCTAGCAAGATCTAATCACCCCAGCACCAGTGTCTTCCAAGCTTCTACTTGTAGGGCCCAATAACTCACACTTACAGTATTCCCCTGCTTTACAAAAAGTCCCGAAATCCACACTCCAAACAAAAACATGGTCAGGCCTATGACAGCAGTACCTATTAAACAGGCCTTTTAACAGTCCCTGTACCTCTGAAACTATAAGCCAGTGTCAATGAAATATTGGCCTTTATAAGATCTGCCTTGCTCATGGTGTCTCTTCATAGCAATAAAATCCTAATCACGACATCTAGTAAGCAAATTTTAAAACTCATAAGCATTCTTCGATAAACAATACATTACAATTTTACTCTGGATGAACATTGAAGGTTATCAAAAACAATCTTTGTAAACGTCTACTGTAAAACAAAGTTCGATTCCAATAGTTTTAGTGACTAGTTGAACACCACACAGTATAAATATTAAATTGAAACTCTAAAACATTCACTATGAAGTGCCAGTTAGAGAAGACAGAAACAGGAGGATAAAGGACCTAAAGAATGCACTACTTTGTATTTTTACCAGTATCTCACTTGAAACTTTAGTCCCTGGGCCCTGATGTGAGCAACTGAACACCGTAAATGTGCAGCAAGGGGGCGGGGGTAGGGGGGGTCAAATCTAAGTTCCATCCACAGCACAGTGTGTTGATCCTGGCTGAGTCATACTTCCCCTTCAACTTCCTCTACTATAAAATAGGATTGACCACAGTATCTTAACCTAAATATGAAGTAGTAGTAGTAATAATAATAATAACAATAATAACAATAATAACAATAATAATAATAATAATTGTATGGTTGAGGTCACCACAACATGAGGAAGTATATTAAAGGGTCATGATATTAAGAAGGTTAACAACCACTGTACTATGTACAGGGATGTAAAATTCAAATTAGAAATTCATGAAGCAAGTAGCACTACTATACACTGAGATAGTTTAAAATATGCAATTTCAAACCGATCCTCTCTGATGGCACAGAAAACAACATGTAAAATGTGGTATAACTGGACTAGAGAGATGGCTCAGTTGTTAAGAGCACCGACTGCTCTTCCAAAAGTCCTGAGTTAAAATCCCAGCAATCACATGGTGGTTCACAACCATCCATAGTGAGATCTGACTCCCTCTTCTGGAGTGTCTGAAGACAGCTACAGTGTACTTACATATAATAAATCAATAAATCTTTTTCAAAAAATGTGGTGTAACTATCATATTTAAGGAAAAAGTAGGAAGTGTTTTTCTATAAGTTGTTGTTATTAAGACCATATACTAATCAGTAGAATAAATCTGGACAAGCCATCCAATTCCAACCTTGTCAACTACGTAACAGTAGAGACAGCACAAATAAATGCTGCCACCTTGTGGGCTAATGGATCTGGTATTATATCCATACAAGCAAAGAAACAGGAGATTGATTTGCTTTAGTATTTTTCTTCAAGAAAACTAGTTTCAGTGCAATAAGGTAATTGGCACAGATATTATGCAATTTTATGGTAATAATAAAAATAATTTTTTCTGGCCAACACTGTTTTAGTGTTTTTTAACCCTATTTCATTAGAAGAAATCAAAGCTTAGAAAGAATTACCAATATCCTTCAAAGTACAAAATGGAGTCACTAAAATTATGAAATTTTCAAAGCTCCTTCTTTCTTTCTTGCTACCTATTAGTCTTCATTTCTTCTGCTGGTATAAAAAACTTAAAATTTTGAAAATATTTCATTAAGAAATGTTAATTTGATATAATTGGGGGAAAATAAAAAGGCTAACTAACCAAACCAATCAAGTACAACTACTTAATTTGTAAAATTGTAATTTAAAATATTTAAATGTAACTCATCTCACTTTGAATGTCTACTGAAAATAGGCTAAATGTAATACAGCCTGGTGGTTTTACAATGTTCATTATTTTAAGAAATGGAAAACTGTATATAGTAAGAAATTTGTGTGTTTGTAAGCACAGGCACATGCGCGCACATGAACATTATCTGCATGCAAAAGTCAGAGGACAACTTTGGATGCCATTCTTAAAGAACTACCTACCTTTCTTTTGAGGCCTACAACTTGCTAACAAGGCAGTAGCTCCAAGATCTGCCTCACCATCACAAGCCTAACAAGAAAGCACTACTGTGCCTGGTCGTTATTTTCCATGGGTTATTTTCCATGGGTTCTGGGTATCAGACCCAGGTTCTTCTCTATTTTTAAGGCAAGCAATCACTTGCTGTTTTATACTACCGGCCTCAGTATATGTTTCAAAAATACACTGTCAGTCTCTGTTTTATATATTTTTATTTAGACTACCTACAGCTATCTCTCAAATTAATAGTTTTTATTACTGTATACTAGTTGTACAAACTATAGAATGAACTTTAATCATATTCTTATATTCCATGGAAAGATTTACTGGAGAATCAAACATTAATATTCAGAAATATACCAGTCCTATAAGACTTGCAAAATTGAAGGAAGGACGTAAAGAGCACCTTCCATCATTATACCCAGATGCCAGATATACCATATAAAAAGAAACTGCCACCTTCTGTCAGATGGTACTACTGAGCATTCCAATTTGCTAGCTCCAAATAACTGGAAGGCAATACAGCTTGCAAATCCCAAGTCTCAAAGACATGTTATAGCTGCCTCTCAAATTAGTAAGTTTTCTTGTACTTTAATAAAAGAACACAATAAGAACAGTGCCAAACACTTACCTAGAAACTATGCTGGAACCATTATAGAGATCACTAGCATAAGACAATGTGGCCAACGGTCTTACTGAGTTGTATCGAGTAAACTTGGACAAGCATTCTTGAAATTCATCTAACTGGCTTGCAGTTCTACTGTCATCTGTATCAGAAAAAAAAGGAAATTAAATGAATGACACTATAAAGGAAGCAAAGAACAATATCCTCATATTAAAAGATTATTTTTAAATAAAAAGTACTTTTGAAGATTTTTTTAAAAAGCAGTATGCTCAAATTAATTAGGTGATCTTTTAGCTTTAATAAAAACGGTCTAGGAATTCACAGAAACATCTTTCTATCCCAATAAAGTATAAAGGCAATATCCTCTAGTTTTAGCACTGATTTCAAGGGAAAATAAAACAATAAGAAATCTTCTAATGAACATAAATCGTTCATTAAAATCAGATTCCAACCATCAACACTGATAGTAACTGCTGGGGGAAGATCTACATGTGGTTAGGGATTTGTTAAACAGAATTTGATTAGAGGGATGTATACTTATTCCACATTTATGATCAAAGCAAAATTATATAGTACATATTAGGTAAAAAATTGAATTATTTTAATTCCTATTCTCAGTCATAGGTACAAAACTTTACTGTATAAATTAGTGATTCTCAAAGACAACAGTAATGACATCACACAAGGTCCCTTTGAGTTAACTATTTAAAGTTAAGCCACCTGAGATTTAAATTGTAACATTAATATGCCAAGTATCTGTCAACTTATCTATTCTTTAATACAGAGGCATGCTTGAAGTAAAGGGCAATTAAAATACTCAGCTTTTCAAGGCAGTTGGAAATATGCATTTTAAACTTTTCCCAAAGAACTAAAAACACAAAACAAACAAAAACTACAACATACAATTATTTACATTAGTACCCTAAGAGATTAAAATTTTAAATGATTTATTTTAATGTATTTTCTATAACTTTCTTATTTTTTCTCATCCATGTGCACACAGCATTTTCATCATAAACTTTTCATGATTCTACTTAAACATATTATCTGAAGAAATGATAGGTATAATAAAATTAAAATGCAAAAAGTACTAGATGACACAAACCAGTTTTTTAAATATCTGAGAACTTACTTGGTATGATAAAATTTATCTACTAATTATAATAAAAAGTTTTTTGAAAATAAATTCTGGCTAGAGAAAGTATCCAAGGAGCTGAAGGGGTCTGCAACCCTATGGAGGAAGAACAATATATGAACTAACCAGTATCCCTGGAGCTCATGTCTCTAGTTGTTTATGTAGCAGAGGATGGCCTAGTCAGCCATCATTGGGAGGAGAGGCCCTTGGTCTTGAGAAGATTATATGCCCCAGTACAGGGGAATGCCAGGGCCAGGAAGCAGGAGTGGGTGGGTTGGAGAGCAGGGAGGGGGTGGGGGGATCAGGGAGGGTTAGTGGACTTTCAGGATAGCATTTGAAATGTAAATGAAGAAAATATCTAATAAAAAACTATTAAAAAAAAGAAAAGAAATTCTGTCAGCTACTTCATAAATGCTCAGATGTAGGCAGTCAAAATTCATCTAGCAACCTGGATTAAAGGGGTTCGAGTTAGTAGTGTTTTTATTCTAAAAAGACCTAACCAGCATGCGTTATCCCAAAGGAGATAAGATCCTATTCCACACAAATTACATTGAGAAAGTTCAATAGAATATAAATAAAATGTGAGTTGCAGGGGCAGGCAGCCACCAAAATTACCTACTGCAGTGTTGTGGATATGATAACTGAAACTGTGTATCTTCATTTGTAATCCTTCTATGAGTTATTTAAGATAGTAAGTACTGGCATGACAAGTCCTTTACTTGTTCAGAAAAAATTTTAATTTAAGACTGTTGAAGACCATTTGTTTCTAGTGTAAATCCACTCCTAGCTGGATGACTCAGATATTAAAAACACTGGCTACAAATGACTTGGGTTCTGTTCTGATTCTGTTTATAACCATCTATAATTCCAGTTACATAGAATCTGGTGCCTTCTTCTGACCTCCATAGACACCAAGCACACACATGTGGTATAGAGATGCATGTACCCAAACATTCATACATGTAAAACAAAACAAACCTACAAAAAAGGTATTTATTTTAGCATCTAAATGTATACCAACTGTCATTGCTATCTGGTTATAAAGAAGGCTTGGATTTTGTTGGTTCAGCTGTGTTATGATCAACATCTACATACATCTGTTGGCATGCCACCTCTCCATCTTAATTACAGGTTAGTTTAGAGAAGTGTTTTCAATACCTTTTCTTTCTCTTAATGACTTTTCATTACATCCTTTTAAAATTATAATTAAAAAGTCAAGACATTAATTTTCTAATAATCATCTGTCATTTTTAAAACTGCAAAGCCAGGCAGAGGTATAAAATGATAAAGTGCAATCAATATTGTATGAACTTCACTAGAAAAGGCTAGGTTTCCTCTTGTCAAAAGAACCTCATATTTAGTAGCACAGTTATGGGAAGCCAATGAGCAAGTCCAGCAAAACTTAAGATTTCTAAGAACCAGAAGCAACATGCTTTAAGCACGATATAGACATTAAAAAACAAACAAACAAACAAAAAAAACAAACAAAAAAAAACCTATCTAATTTGCTTCTGGTGTGAGCTTGCTAGTCTCCTCTTCTGTAAATCTGCATCTTCCAGAGCAAATTATCCAGTATTCCCTCTTATTACTCACCACCAGGCATATCTTTGTTGCCAGTGACATAAAGATGGTTCTATGTCAAACCCTTTGTCATCTCTACTTTAAGGAAATTACTCAGTATCTACCCTATAGTGTCATCATCAAAATAGCAAGTAATACATAAAGGAATCAACAGGAATTCCCTACCCATTAAAATAAGAAATCACACTACTATTTTTTTAACCACTCCTTATTGTAGTCTAGATTCATAAATTATTATAGACATTTGATAAAGGATTTAAACCCTTGGCAGTGAATGCAACATTTCATCCATAAAAAAATGCATCTTGCCGGGCAATGGTTGTGCACGCCTTTAATCCCAGCACTTGGGAGGCAGTGGCAGGCGGATTTCTGAGTTCGAGTCCAGCCTGGTCTACAAAGTGAGTTCCAGGACAGCCAGGGCTACACAGAGAAACCCTGTCTCGAAAAACCAAAAAAAAAAAAAAAAAAAAAAAAAAAAAAAAAAAAAAAAAAAAAAAAAAAAAAAAAAAAAAAAAAAAAAAAAAAAATGCATCTTAACCTCAAATCAAATATGCTTAAGACAAATTTAAGCATTTTCCTAAATGTGTGTGTCTAGGCTGGCCACCAACTTACAATGTAGTGAAGGGATAACCTCGTACTTCTAATCTTGCTACATTGCTACATTTCAAACTAGTATTTCAGGCAAGCACACATGCTTATTTCTCCTTTTTTAATATACTATGGGGGGTCAAATTCTACTGATAGGCAAGCACACTATCAACTGAGACACATACTCAGCCTACATAAATTAGGATTTTTTTCCATCACCAATTATGAGGCAAATTTATCAAAGAAATGTAAACAAAATGAACACAAACACACAAACACACACACACAGTTTATATAATATAATATAAACATGTTCATTCACTTGGGAGGAATTCAGGATTCAGTTTTTAATAAGTAATATATTGCCAAATTTCCCCTTAATGATTTTCATTTACAACATATATACTACTAATGAAATCAGTACTGTATTCTATACACCTTGCCTATAACTATTAAATGTTTGTTTGACTGTGTGTGTGTGTGTGTGTGTGTGTGTGTCTGTGTACCATGCGTGTGTAGGTGCTCAACAGAGGCCAGAAGGAGGAGTCAAACCCTGTGATATTGGGCTTATACACAGTCTACTGATATGAGTGTTGGAAACTGAACTTGAGTCCTCAGGAAGAACAGCAAGTACTCTAAGTCATCTCTATAACCCTCATCTATAGTTCTTACGTGTAGGTTTGCTAGTAGTATCCAACCTTCAAAGATGAGTAAAGATGTTGAGAAGGGTTGACCAACAGTCTTACTTCTCTAAAATTTAAAATATCTTATCCTATCATACCCATGAGATCACATGGTATTAGTTCTATTTTGAATTATTCTAATTATTTTTTTAAAGTTAATTTTACTAGGCTGGCTTAAATACAATCTCTTTAAGTACCCACACAGAACATTCACTTATGTCTTTTCATTTTCACTTTGGCCTAGATTCTTCACACTCAGTTACATCAGTGGATATTGCACATGTATAAAGCACACAGAATTATTAGCTACCTATTGCTTTTGCCTACAGATTTATAATATATCCTTTATGATAATTAAGAATTAATTCTTCCATCTTTTTATCTTCAGCACAAAGAATGGTTCATAAAACTTATTAATGCTGAATAGAAGCTAACTGAATGAAGCTTATATACTCATGGTTATTTTTCAAACTTTTTATAGCTTTCTCTAGAAAGATAAAACATTCTGGAATGAGAAATAGAGATACCAGTGGGAAACAGCATTCTTCAAGATATCTTGAAGCGTATACACTACTGATAAGATTTCCAAAAATATACACTTGAAATTAGAATGTAATATAAATTAGCATATGAACTTGGAAATACAGCTGAAGGATGATTTTCAGACATTTTAAGAGGAATCCTGAACATGTACCTGAGATACGAGACATCCTTGTAGAAAAATAACACTGCTCTAAGTCTTCAAAATGAGCAGTGAGTCGCTTTCGTCTTGATGCTAATGTGCTGTTATACCAAGGCTGTTTCTTTGTCTAAGATGATAAGAAAAGACACTTATAACTCAGCACAATTCACACTCTCATACAGAATAGCCAAATGCTTACTTGTGTATTTTAAAATGAACAATATATTAAAATAACTACAAATGGTGAAAAACTAAAATTCTCAGATAATACTTTCCAATTTTTCTTTTCAAGTAAAAATGGGGAAAAAGCCAGGCAGTGGTGGCGCGCGCCTTTAATCCCAGCACTTGGGAGGCAGAGACAGGTGGATTTCTGAGTTCAAAGCCAGCCTGGTCTACAAAGTGAGTTCCAGGATAGCCAGGGCTATACAGAGAAACCCTGTCTCGGGGAAAAAGACAAAAACAAAAAAGGGGAAAAATCTTCTGAAAGTAATGTAAAGGCCATTCGGGCTTTCTGAAGCACTTGCATAGTATGCACAAAGCCCTGGGTTCCATCCTCAGCACCACATAAAACTGGCAGTGCGGACAGAGACCTGTAAACTCAGTACTCAGAGAAGGCGGAGACAGGAAATCAGCTGTTCCAAGTCAACCTTGGCTATACAACAAGTTTAGGGGAGATTCTGGTCTAAAGGAGACCTTGTCTCCAAACGGTTAAAAAAAACAGAGAGAAGAGTAAAAAAACAACAAATATAAGTTTAAAAAAAAAAGTTATGAGATGAAAGACAAAAATAATGAACATTATTGATAAGAGAAAAATAAATAAAACAAAACAAAAACCCTTGAAATAACTTAATTTTAATTACGTGGGCTAGAAGATGGAAAGAAGAAATGGGAGAAATCCATCAGCTAAACAAGCTACAATATATATTAAATATATAAATGTAATTTTCCACCCCTCAATGTCCTTTAAAAATATTCAATTCAAATCCTTATAGCGATTTTGTAGGCACCACAACAGCCACCTCAAGAAATAATTACCTCTTCTATGAACTACTCCTCTATAGCAAAGTTTTCTGAGGTCATCTCTCTAGCACTCAATAATATCATAAAAAGTAAGATTTATTATTGAGTGTGGACCCTAGCACACGCACTGTTTTACTATTCTGTGATAAGAAGTCTACAGGAAGTACTTTACACGGATTTAAAGCTCTGAAGCAATGAAGAGGAAAAGTGGTAAACATAAACGTCACCTGAGTTGGTAAGCGCATGCCACACAAACGGGATGATTTAGGTTTGAATCCCACATTTTACTTTAAAAAGCTGGGCATAGTGGAACACACTTATTATCCAACTGACCAGGGAGAAAGAGATGGATTGGGCTTCACTGACTGTAGTGACTATTCCTGGTTGTCAACTTGACTATATCTGGAATGAACTACAACCCAGAATTGGAAGGCTCACCAGGACTCTAATCTGAAGGCTGGGAGATAGAAGTTTCTGACCTAGATCTTGGTATGAAGATCTTGAGACCTAGTGGCTATGGACTCCAGAAGATTTAAGGCAAGGAGGTCTCTGAGTTCAAGGTCATCTGGGATTAAATAAAGGTGTGGTGGCACACCTTTATTTTCTCTCTCTCTCTCTCTCTCTCTCTCTCTCTCTCTCTCTCTCTCTCTCTCTCTCTCTCTCCTTTGCCATGTGGGACTGAGCAGCTGCTAGATCCTTGGACTTCCATTCACAGCTACTACTGACTATTGTTGGGAGTTAGACTGAAGACTGTAAATCATCAATAAATTCCTTCACTATATAGAGACTACCCTTAAGTTCTGTGACTCTAGAGAACCCTGACTAATACACTGGCCATCCAGACTAACCTAGTCATTAAACTCCAGGCCAGTGAGAGAGCTTGCCTCTAAACAGAAAACAAGCAAAAAAGTTAGAGGGTCAGAATTCTCGCTTTTGCCACTATGCCTTCCATGCCAAGATAAACTATAAATTCAAAATGTTCCAGAGGAAAGCAGCTCTTCTTTCCTTAGGTTGCTTCCATTCGCTACTTGGACAAAACAAAACACATTATCACATTTGCCAACCTTCTCTCTCTTCAGATGCAGAAAGAGCCTCCAAATTGGTTACCTAGCAGCAAGTGGTCAGCCCTGTAATTCTGTGCATACAAGTAACATTATGCAGACTGAAGAAGCTACATTTATACATTTAGGAATGAATACAGAAAAAGAAGCCATGAATTTGGGGAGCAAAGAAGGTTCACAGGAATTAGAGGGAGGAAAAAGAAAATTATGGCCGGGTGGTGGTGGCGCACGCCTTTAATCCCAGCACTTGGGAGGCAGAAGCAGGCGGATTTCTGAGTTTGAGGCCAGCCTGGTCTACAAAGTGAGTTCCAGGACAGCCAGGGCTATACAGAGGAAAAAAAAAAAAAAAAAGAAAGCTATGGAATTGTATTTTAATTTAAAATTCTATTAAAACAGAAGAAAACATCTTCAACATGATTAAAGGCATCTGTGGACATAAAGTCCTACATTGTACAGGGGAAGTTTAGGATGGAAAGGGAAAGAGCAAAGAAAGGAGCACAGGATAAAAAGAAAAAGGAGATAGGAGGAAATAAATCCAGGGAGAACATAGACATTAAAAGCTATGAAAACTGTTAGAATAAAAGTCACCACTTTATCAAACCCCAAGAAAGAGAGCCAGGGAGATCTTTCAGGTTTTCCTTCATAGCTGTCTGACATCAAACTATCACAAGACTACCAGAATCACAACTTGAGCAAAGCCCACCAAATTGCACAATGAATATTATTTATGGGAGAGGAGGAAGATGCTGCCCTAGCAGTTGCCTGCCCAGCCTTGGGTTAATGCCATTCTTGTTATTTGGCCTTGAGTCAAAGACAATAATTTCAGAACAAATTAGGTAGCCCATCTTGTTTTACTTCTAAAAATTCCTATCTTCCCTTCTTTGTCCATAATTTACTATGGTATGCAATGCTCTTTTCCAAAGTATAACTCATCTTTGTTAACAAAACCAATCAGAACATGTCTTTATTCATTTAAAAAGGAAATCCCTAGGACACATGTGCAAATATTTGAGTAGAAAAACCTATAAAGATGACAAGATAGAAAAGATAATTAAGTAAAAGTAATGTAAAACCTCTCTATTAGAGACATAATATATAGGTTTTTTTTTTTATAACTATATCTTAGTCCATGGTAAGCTCAAATTAAGTGTAATTTTTAAATCAATTTTTAAAAGGAAAAATTCAATATTTAAACACCTCTTAGCAATAAATATGCAAAAACACGAGCATCTTAACTCCATATCATAAAGATATGAGCTCTCCCTAGAATAGTTTCTAAACTAAAGGCAGTTCCAATTAAAAATACCAGGAGGAAGATTCTTCCATTTGGGGGGACGGTGGGTGGGCAGCAGATAGGGTCTTAATAAGTGAACATGGCTAGTTTCATACACACAGTTCTCAGCTATAGCTTCCAAGGTGCTAAAATAAGAGGCATGAAACTGCTGCAATTTTAGAGGTGGGGGAACTGGGGGTGGAGTGGGGGTGGGTTGCAGTCAAGGAGCAAATCCAGAGCCTCAAGCATAGGAGTTATAACTAAACAATATGCCTGACGCTCCCCACCTCCCTGAACTTCTTTATAAATCTAAGTAGGATAATACTAAAGCTCAAAGGATAAAACAAACTGGAAAACTTTACTAAACACTGAAGAACAAAGAGTACAACAATGAAGAACCACAGGGAGCTAGCGATGGAGTCCTGTGAGAATTAAGATGAACCTTAAAAAGATACCTAACTGCTAGCTGACAGGAAAAGGGAAAGATATACAACAATAAACTAAACAGTGGTCCTGAGCCAGGCCTGGACCATTAGCTAGTTTTTGTTTGTCTGTTTGTGTTTTTTGGTTTTGTTTTCTTGTCCTATAAAGGTCATTATTATCAGAAACAGTGGCTCATGCTTATAATCCTAGCAGTTAGGAAGCTGAAGTTAGAAATGCTCTGAATCTGAGGCCAGACTGAGCTGTAACAGTGAATTTCACGACAGCCTGAATAACAGTTCTCAGACAAACAGATACACATACACACACACACACACACACACACACACACACACACACACACACACTTTAAGAAAATGAATACTGAAATCTAAGTGTAAGTTAATATAAGTTCCTCTGGCTTTTAATGGTAATTTCTTAATTTTGATTATTATACAAAAACTATCAAAAAAACCAACTGATAATTATAAAAATTTAGAAATATAATATACCTATACTATATAAAAGTTATACATGCAAACATTTAAAATTTTTAATTCACCTATTAGATTATTTTTTGAACAGTATAACAATTCACTCTTTAACTGTAGGATAACATTCTTAATTATTTTACTATGGCTGGGCATGTTTATGTTCAGAATTTACTAGAATACAACCCCTTTTTAAAAAGATTTATTTTTCTTATGATGAATGTGTCTGCAAGAGTATATACCACTATCTATTAAAGCCAGAAAAGGGCACTACAACCTCTACAACTGGAGGGACAAGCAGCTGTGAATCGCCAGTGCTGGGAACTGAAATCAGGCCCTCTGATTTCAAGAGGCAAGAGCACCAAATGTTCCTAATTGCTGAGCCTTCTCTATGGTCCTAGTATTTCATCTTTATGTAGTATTTCAAATGATTTATTAGAAAGAATTCTTATGTGTGTGATTTTCAAAACAAATTCTCGTAGGAAGTACTACGTATATACATATGTAGCAATACCTACTCAATTTGTCTATTTTCTTCTCTGACTACCCTTGAACCTACAGACAGACACATACATACACATGCATGAACAGGAGCACAAATTCAGCCATGCAAAATAAGAACAGTCATGAGATTGACTGAGAATGTGTTATCCATAATGGACTGATTCCATAAAGCTAACAGCAGACAAGCTTCTACTGTCGTAATGCTCTATCACACAGCTCCCATAAAGCTAACAGCAGAAGAGCTTCTACTGTCGTAATGCTCTATCACACAGCTCTCATGCTTGACCAATGACAGTTGCTAACAAGCCACTTGTGCTGACAATTGTGTAAATGTATACCATAGGTAATTGTGTACAGTAAGTAATATTAAATAATGGGAATATAAAATAGAATTCCTGGGTGAGGGGAGCACACATTTAATTTTGAAGACTTATTACTTACAATTTGGCAAATTTAAAGTAAAAATTATCTTGGGCTATTTTTATTTAATCACTTTAATAGACATTTAGTTCTCTCACCTACAGTATCTTGCTTAGAACATGTTACACTATCAGGTATACCTTTAGAATACGTAAACTTACCGGATGGGTTGCTTTCCCCAAACTCAAAGCTAAGAAACTTACAATATAGCAATGTGAAACCTATTTGCAGGCGTTTTCTAGATTTGCTATAACTGATCTGATGTCCTATTTATGTTATTTAGTACACGAATTAATTCCTGGCATTCTTTTGTTCTGGGACATAAAAAGTTTATGTAACTGCTTTCTCAAAAGAACATCTTCATCCAGAGGCCTGGTCATTCATACTTGGCACAGAATAAAATTTCTCTTATTCACAGACCACGTGAAGCTCAAGAAGGAAGATCAAACTGTGGATGATAGTTTGATCTATCATCAAACTTAGAAGGGAAAACAAAATACTCACAGGAGGAAATACGAAGACAAAGTGTAAAGCAGAGACTGAATGAAAGGCCATCCAGAGACTGCCCTACCTGAGGACCCATCCCATATACAGACACCAAACCCAGGCACTATTGCGGGTGCCAAGAAGTGCTTGCTGACAGGGGCCTGATAGAGCTGTCTTCTGAGAGGCTCTTTCAGAGCCTGGCAAACAGAGAGGGATGCTTGCAGCCAACCATTGGACTAAGCATGGGGTCCCCAATGGAGGAGTTAGAAAAAGGACTGAAGGAGCTGAAGGGGTTTGCAACCCATAGGAAGAACAACCATATCAACCAACCAGAACCCCAGAGCTCCCAGGGACTAAACTACCAGCTAAAGAGTACACATGGAGTAACCCATGGCTTCAGATGCATATGATGCAGAGGGATTTGTTGAACATCAATGGGAGGAGAGGCCCTTGGTACAGGGAAGGCTCAATGTCCCAGTGTAGGGGAATGTCAGGGAAGGGAGGTGGAGTGAGTAGACAGATGGGTGAGCACCTTCATAGAGCTTCATAGAGGCGGGGGGGAGGGGGGAGGATAGGAGTTTTTTGGAGGAGTCTCTAGTCCATGAAACTATAAGAAAAGATTAATGCTTTAATATAATGTGTAATTATCAATAATTATACCTTTCATATCTCTTGAGACAAACAATTCCTGAGAAAATTTTCTCCATCTTAAGGTCTGATATTAATCACTAAGGGTACACTTTTTAAAAATTACTACCATTGAAAAGCAAATAAAGAAGTAATTCTGTTATGTACAAGAAACAAGACCTATTAAAAAGGGTTACGCCATTATCAAAGAATATTTTAGTAAACTAACCCATTATTTTACAACATAGATGATTACACTCATAGCACACCAATACATACTTATAAATATATCCCTTACCTGAGAGGTCCCACTGAAACCCGGAGGTTGGCTGTATTCTGTAGAATCAATAATGCTACTGCAAAATGAAGAATACAATTTCAGTACTTAGACTATTTTACTAACAGAGTTGACCTAAAATGTATCATTTATAATTGTAAGTAAACATCTAATGCCAATCATTTAATCAGACATGGAAGGACCATAAACCTTTATTCCTCGCAGCTCCTCAAGCACACACATCAAAAAAGGTCATCAAATGGGAATAATCATGAGGTCAGTTAGCATATCGATTTATTTCCATTTCCAAATAGGTTAGTAAGGTTTCAAACTTTAAGGAAAAGATTTTCAATACTGGGGAAAACAGCGCGCACTGGATGGGCTACAGTTAACAGACTCTGTTACAGCACTCAGTAGCCATATGCTCTTGGACAATTACCTTCTAATCACTCCCTTTCCCCTTTACCAAAGAGGTGAATGAGGACTATCTATCTCTAGATCAGTTTCCAGCCCCCAAGTGGTGTGACAAAGCCTGGTAAAAGAAACTATCAAGGAATAGAATGAATATAAAACTCTCCTAAACGCCAGACCCTTGATAGTGATTTCTTCTGTCCTTGTAAACCTAGTCTACTTCCCGCAATGTTTTTTTCATTTGGTTACAACTTCTACTTAACTCCAAGACAACCTTTAGAAACCCTAGCTTCTTATTTTATTTCATCACTAGTGTCTCTCTCTACCATCTTAAAACAAAATTAGCTTTAAAAAAAACTACCAACAATTGGAAGTAGGGCAATTAATACAGCTTATAAATGCCTTTAGTCCCCAGAACAGTCGAAGCTGAAGAAGAGTCACTATGTGTATAGGCCAGGGTAACCTAAGAGGCATTTCTTTTTTTTTTTTTTTGGTTTTTTGAGACAGGGTTTCTCTGTATAGCCCTGGCTGTCCTGGAACTCACTTTGTAGACCAGGCTAGCCTCGAACTCAGAAATCCACCTGCCTCTCCTTCCCGAGTGCTGGGATCAAAGGCATGCGCCACCACGCCCGGCCTGAGGCATTTCTTTAAACAATAGCAACAATAAAATGATTAAAATTTAAAAATCCACAAAAGAAATACAACTATTAAAACCTGTAAGATACAATTCAGCATAATAGTTATTCACAGTCTGCTTCCATTTCCAGAATAAGCATGTTTATATTATTTTCTACCCTAATAAAAATCAAGCCATTGAAGATATTAAATGGTTCACTACACAAAAGCTATAAATTACTCTAGCACTGAAATTTCCTAAAGGTTACAAGAAGTATTTTTAAGAGTATGAATTTTTAATTAACCAGCAAAGAAATTGACTCTGAGCAGGTGATTCTTATCTGAGCAGCAGTTTCTTTATGAAAAGATGATATGGTACAGAGATTTCAAATTGAAATGTATTATATGCAATGCTAAAATACAGTAAGCACCTAATGCCAATCACTTAATCAGACATCAAAGGACCATAAACATTTACTCCTCCCAACTCCTCAAACAAAATATCAAGAAAGGTTCTATGTCACATAGCCAAAAACCTTTCCTGACATTATAAAGAACTCTTTGGGACTCTTGGTAGTAAATAAGCAATTACATCATTCAATCAACACTAAACAAACTCAACAGACTGTAGTTATAGACACACATGTATAACTACAATAATTTCTTTAAAAGGCCATGAATTTGGGGGGTGGGGACATCCTTGTGGAAACAAGGGGTTGGGGAGGAGGTATGGGATGTTGAACAGTTGAAGGATGGACTGGGAGGGGAATAAAATCTGGAGTGTAAAATAATAATAATACTAACAACAATAATAAAAATAATAATAATGAAAAAAGGCAATGAATTTGAGAGGGAGGGAGCTTGTGGGAGAGGCTGGAAGTACATTTAAGAGAGAAATTATGTAATTATATTTTAATTAAAATAAAACAAATTTAACTATATCTACGAAGTATTGAGGTAGATTTCTTCTAATGAAATAAAATTATAGTGTGCATTCCCTGGAGTCAAGCATTTGTAGGGGTGGAGAATTGGAAGGGGGGGGTGTCACATGATATTTTTCAGGTTCTTCATAAAGTACTAACAGCTAAGAAACAAGTGAAAGTCTGCATTAAAATGTTTCCTTTACTAATGAAACTATTCCTACCATTTGTACAGTATTAGTAAAATTACATAGGTGTGGGGTTGAGGAGTCAGTGTGCAAAGTATCCACTGTTGTACACACATACCACACATAACCACAATCCCACATCCCTGCACAAGCAGGAGGTACCGTACCTACAATTTGACATTACTACTTATAAAAAAAGTTTGGACAATGTGCCATATTCCTAAGTACTTTATATTTTATAAATGAAGTATGACAGAAATCATTTATTAGTCTGTCCATTTCATATATAAATTTTAGTGACAAAAATGAAAAAAATAGCCACCTAAAATGATACAGAATTATCAAGTATTTTACATAGGTACCAATACTTATAAGAGTTAAAAAAATTAGTACGGATATCAAAATGGCATAGGAGAAAGAAATTTTCAGTGTTAAAGAAAATGATGCAAATTGAACTGAGGAAAGTAAGATGGTGATTCCTAATGTTTCTGCTGGTAAGAATAAGAAAATTACATAAAAATATAAATAAAAACATTGCAGAACATGTGAGAAAAATGGCTTGTGAAACTGAGACAGGAGACTTACTGGGAGGACAAGGTCACCCTGGGTTAGATAGTACCAGCTAAGCTTCAGAGTGCTACTTACAATAAAACCTTTAAGCTACAGTCCCTTCAAAGCAAGTATGATGGTTTATATTAACAAAACAAGTGTGATGGTTTATATTAAAACTGTAATAGTGGAGTAAGAAAAAGAAAGCAGAATTTAGCACTTTGGATGGATGCTTAAGAAGTATCTACTTGGGCTGGAGATATGGCTATATCGGTTAAGAGCATATATCTTAATGACTGCTCTTCCAAAGGTCCTGAGTTCAAACCCCAGCAACCACATGGTGGTTCACAACCATCCGTAATGAAATCTGACGCCCTCTTCTGGTGTGTCTTAAGACAGCTACAGTGTATTTACATATAATAATAAATAAATCTTTTGGCTAGAGTGAGCAGGGCTGGAGTTCAATTCCCAACAACCACATGATGGCTCACAACCATCTATACAGCTACAGTGTACTCATGTATATAAAATAAATAAATAAATCTTTAAAAAAAGAAGTATCTACTTATATTGAATATCCTAAAATGGTTAAAAATTAGGAAGAAATGTAATAGAATACAACTGGGCTACTTATACAACGATTTCATCCTTATAATCATCACCGAGTATTGCTCCTACAATGTGGTGTCACCTGCTCGATGCATGGATCTTTGGTAGACATTTCTCAAAGTTGTCCTTAGAAAGTGACTGATATTAATTTGTTTTGATATTTAAGTGCTATAATAAATGATACTCATTTTCTATTGTGAAAAAATATGCAACTTTATACAAAAGAAAAAAATATTTAGATACCTTTACCCACTTCTCTTATACAATGATATATCTGAACACACTTTAAAAACTTCACTGAATATTTGAGCTAAATCTGTAATCCAGATGTTACACATTACAAATAATGCTTATATTTTTTCTAAAGTATTATCCCTACCATCCCACCTCCAGACATGTTTTTCAGTCTTTGGGAGCTCTATCATATAAGATAAATTATACTAGATAATAAGGATTCAAAATCCTGTGTTTCAAACAGGGGTCTTGCCTGACAACCAACAAGGACTGAAATAATGACTCTGCACAACTCTAGACTTCAGAATTTTAACAGACCATGACAATGTTCATAGCAAGAATCACAAGCATTTTATAAGGCCAGAAAGACAGCTGCTTAAGGAAAAGAGTGCTTGATGTTCGTTCAGGTATAAAGACGAGTTTGAATGCCCAGAATCAACGTAAAAGCCATGTGGCCACATGCACCTATATTCCCAGTAACTGGAAAGACACAGGAAAATGATGGCACACTCCAGATTCAGTGAAAGATTATGACTCAAGAGAATTAGATTGAAAATGATTTGAGCATGACACCTGTGATGGTTTGTATATGCTTGGCCCAGGGAGTGGCCCATTTAAGAGGTGTGGCCTTTTTCAGTAGGTGTATCACTGTGGGGGTGAGCCTAATACCCTCAATCCTAGCTACCTAGAAGTCAGTCCTTTCATAGTAGCCTTCAGATAAAAAGCGTAGAACTCTCAGCACTTCCTGCAGCATGCCTGCCTGGACACTACCATGTTCCCACATTGATGATAACAGACTGAACCTCTGAACTTACAAACCAGCCCCAATTAAAAGTTGTCCTGATTGGGCTGGTGAGATGGCTCAGAGGGTAAGAGCACCCGACTGCTCTTCGGAAGGTGATAAGTTCAAATCCCAGCATCCACATGGTGGTTCACAACCATCTGTAACGAGATCTGGCGCCCTCTTCTGGAGCGTCTGAAGACAGCTACAGTGTACTTACATATAATAAATTAAAAAAAAAAAAAAAAAAAAAAAAAAGTTGTCCTTATAAGAGTTACCTTGGTCATAGTGTCTGTTCACAGAAGTAAAATCCTAAGACAGTACCTAGTATCCTGCTTTTACCTGTCTGCATGGCACTCTCATCTGTGCACATATATCTACATCACACAGACACAAACATACACATTTTATAAAAATTCTAAGATAAGTATAAAATATAATCATTATCATTTCATAGGAAAATGAGTTCTGATAAATTGAAATTCTTGGAGTCAACAATTCTACACATTCTGTACTTTAAACAAAATGATTAATTTACTAAGAGAAATTATTTCCCATCCCAAGACAGCATAATCATGGGAATAGGATCTGGGGGTTTGCCATATTCACAACTATATCACAGTGTCTTCACTGTGTTTTTATGCCTAGCTGGCACAATCCAAATTTGGGATAAATGACTTAAAGTCTTCAAATATTCTAAAGAAAGAAAATTAAAGTTTTAAGAACAATTTTAATAACTTGTACTTTTATTACCTATCAATGTTATTAATGATGAGTAATAAGCAGATAATGAAAAAGTATTCTCTACATTCATTTATAACTCAACGTCTTCTCATGCCTACGACATCAATTCAACCCCTTTCCAAGGCATAAGGTAAAGTAATTCATCTCTAGTGCTCATTATAAAAAGCACCTGGTTAGTCTTGAATCTCTACTCCAAGTAATCAGTAAACAACATTAAAATACAGCAAGTGAATGTGTAAGATTCCCAAGCCCACTCTATCTCCTTGTTCATGGTTTGCCTCTTCATTCTGTTCCCTTGTTGCTTTGTTTTGGACATTTTGTTTTGTTTGGTGAGACACAGGGTCTCACCATGCAGACTTCCATGGCTGACCTTGAGCATAGAGATCCATCTGCCTCTGCCTCTTCAGCATGCCTAGTTTATAACTACCTTCCCCACTGTTACCAACAAAATCATAACTCTTCCTTCATAAGTTTAACTTTTCTCCCTGCTTCCAAAGGTATGAAGTCAAGAATGACATGTCTTCTCTCTCTTCCACATGGAAATTGAAAACATTTTAAAATCCAAATCAGACCCAATGGTTTTTCCAGCACATTTCAGCTTCACTCCAACAGTTCTCGCTTTAGAAAAGCTCAACTACCTAAAACAGAATATTCCTGTAAACATCTGGCCTACTAATCTGTTCTCCTGAAGGCTCCAGATTTAGGTTATGTACTTCTGTAACTGTTAGACAACTAGGATCCCTCCATAAAGACCCAAACTTTGTCATCAAGATTCAGCACACACAAAAAACTGCCTCATCTCTAATGAGAGGCATTCAACAAATAAATATAATCTTCAAGATTCATAAAATCTAACACACTAATATTGTAATAGTTAAACAATGCTTTAAAAAAAAAACTAAAAACAAAAAACAAAACAAAACAAACAAACCGGGCATGGTGGCACACGCCTTTAATCCCAGCACTTGGGAGGCAGAGGCAGGCGGATTTCTGAGTTTGAGGCCAGCCTGGTCTACAAAGTGAGTTCCAGGACAGCCAGGACTACACAGAGAAACCCTGTCTCGAAAAACCAAAACCAAACCAAAACAAAACAAAACAAAAAAACAAAAAAACAAATAAACAATGCTTTCTGTTAAAGTGAGTGATATGAAATTGGGAATGGATTACCAGTTTACTATTGAAATGTTTGTGATACTGAACAATTTCCCTGTATTCAGTCACAAACAAACAAAACAAAAAATAAAACAAAGCAAAACAAAACCCAAAGAACAAAAAAACAGCCCTGTTGCCAAGGACACCAAACATCAGAAAGTGAATGACAGGCTTAAAGATAAAAGATCTCATATTTAGGATTGTTTATTAAAACAATTATGAAACAGGTGAATTACTAGCTTATTTGGCTGTTGCTCATATTGAACATTTTAAGCATAAAATGTCAAAGTCCAAAATTTAGACAGCACTTATTTAATGAAATAAATTTGACAGCTGAAGGTATCACATTTATTTCTTGTATTCTATAAATAGTCCAATGAAGCTATTTCTAAAATCTAAGGATATAGTTGGGGTAAGAGATATATAATTATTTTACACATAACATAATCCTTACTGTAATGATGGTAGGATTTAACAATTTATAGGATGAAGTTTAATTATTTTTGATTTTTGGAAGTAAGGTCTCATGTAACTTATGTTGGCCTTGAACTGGTTGTGTAACCAAGGGTGATTCTGAACTCCTAATGCTCAAGCTTCCATCTCCCAAGCTAGGAAGAATACAAGGATAGGCATGGTAGTGTGTGTACAAAATCCCACCTACTTTGAATGCTGAGATGAAAGGACTGGGTCTGAAACTAGTCTAGGCAACTTAAGAATTCCTTAGCCTCCTCTACAAACCAGCACACTCACCCACACCACCAAGAAAACGGCTATAACAGCTATAGAGATGCACACTGTGTAAAACTAGTACTCTAGCACTTGGGAAACAAGTTGAGCTGTAGCAGAAACACCAGCTCAGGACAGATAATGAGAACCAGACAGACAGACAGATTGAAAAAAACAAAGTAGGAAGACTTGAACTAACAAGTTTTTCTAATGCTTTCATTTTTAAAGCTGGAAAAAATAACCAACCACCAAAATTACAGTGATTTGGAATAAATTTTTATTTCATCAACATTTCAAAACAGGGTCTTTGTGTCCCTATCTATCCTGGAACTCACAGAGATCTTCCTACATTTGCCTCCTGAGTGTTGAGATTTTAAAGACATGTGCCAGGACTAAGGTTTTCATCTTACTTTTCTTACTATTACCATATTATGTTTCCATATTTTGATTTAAGATCTGACATTAATTTAAAAGACATCAAAAACCTCAAACTTTTAATCCATGTGTAAATTTAAAACACTGCAACATCTACCTACTAACTTAAGCCAAAAAAAAAAAATTGGCTCTCCTCTTTCTCAGTGGTGTCACGTCAGTCTTCATTAACAAGGCTCCTGAGAACTACAGTACCATAAACACTGAATACAAAATCCCAAACAATTACTGATGTAAAGCTTTGTACCTGTGTGATGGAGATGGAGCTTCAAACTGAGGCACTGTGCTATCTTCACTGACAGGAGAGTACAAGCCACTCATTTCCTGAAATTGTAATTATATGAGTTATTGTACATACTCCAAACAGCAGATGTATAACTCAAACAGACATATGGCATTGCATTCTGTTCTATCCCCAGCTTTTTATCAAACTTCTCAAGGATTCCTTTCCATAGAATACAAAAATAAAGTTAATCTGAAATTAAGAAGGAAGTCTTGCCTAGTGTTAAAAAAACTATAATTCCTAATAAATCCTGTTCTAACTAAAGAAAGCATCCAATGAAGGAAAAGCCAAAAAGAAGTATATCAAAGAGGACACAGTGTATTTTTTACACAGTGAACTATTCATACAAGTGATGATCGATTAGCAGACACTAGGATAAATAGGGTGAGATGGTGACTGGATTCTAACAGTCAAATCTCCAAATAAATTGACAAAAACTGAGAATATGTCTGTCACTCCCTAGGAATAATCTACAAGTAATAATAATAAAAAAAAAAGAGTAGCATTCTTGAATAAAATACTGACTTTGTCCAACATGACATAAATTCTAATTTTTGCTCATTAACCTCAAGGGGCTAATCAAAGATAATCATATAAATTATGTCTCTGAATCTCATGACTGGCCTTTTTATGTGGAATGTTCTCATCAGTGGAAAAATAGCAAATTTGAAAATGAAACTATAGATATATATAATCAGGTAAAATTACTTCTGCCTTAGCTCAAAATGGCTTAACAGGTAATGTAAATATAATAAATTAGTAATATTCTAAGGGATACTGAATTCCGATTAAATACTACATCATTCATTATCCTTTGTTTTTTCTTAATGTCAGCAAAAGAAAATCACATGTGTAAATACTAAAAACACTAAATTTAAGTTTAGCCAGATATAGTAACCTCAACCCCAATAGCCTCTGAATCTCCCAATGAATTTCTGTAAGTAATCTGGACTTTATTATGAATTCCAACAATAGTGTCGATGTCTTTATATCATTTTTAATTACCATTAGTATATGTTAATTCATGCAGTAGATTATAAAAATAAATTTAATAAAGATGAAATGATCAATCATTTTAAGGAAATAATGAAGGATTAGCAGTAAATTATTTAAATTAATTGGACTGCAAATAGAAAATTTGGCCAAATTTTGCTCAATTTATCAAAAATTATTATAATAAATGTCAATATAAATTTAGATTAAAATTTATCTTGAAAAAAGTATTCAGACTTTGTCTCCCTGCACAGCTGAACTATTAATTAAAAATAAAGTAAAACTATGAGAAATGTGAGAATTTGATTTCTTACTTCCACTCTTTTAATATCCTCTTCCAAAACACTTAGTTCCTTCTGGATCTGTTCCAATTGCTGTAGATTAAAGAAAGGGAGAGAGAAAAGAAAAAATTCTAATCTAAACCACATTATCAACAGCATGAAAAAAAATTAACATTACATTTGGTTTAAAGAAAAAGAAAGAAAAACAAAGGCCTACTAAACTGACCATTAAGTGCAAAAGAAGGGGACTGAAAGAGAAGAAAAATCAAAGAAGTAAAATGTTGACATTCAAATATAGATAATACTTTTAATGAGAACATAATGTTATGTTTATTATAGCAGACTGACTTTACAATAAAATATAAATAATGAACAATCCCAATAAAGTGACTTAAAAATATAAGATATTCAAAAAGCTTTCACATCTCACTGAATTTAAAAAAATAAAAAGAGGCAAACATTCTAACTTACATCTCACTGAATTTAAAAAAGAGGCAAACATTCTAACTTATTCCATTAGTCTGACAGTGGTTAAAATCAACTCCAAAGCAACCATGAATTACTATTACACTGTAATAGTTACATATCATGATGTTTAAAGGCATTTAAGTATCTTGCTTTTCACAATTTTCCCACTGCATCACAGCCATTTTATGTCAATAAAATGTAAGCATTTCAATAATAGCATAACATTCAATTATATATTGAAACATTTCTTTCTTGCCAGAGATTTAAGATGTTAACAACTACCCTAAGCCTAGGACATACAAGTGTCTCAAATATTATCATTTTCCTTGTATTATAAGGTTATTTCCTTTTTAAAGTAAGAGATAAGTAATGTTGGGAATTGGTCTGGCGCTGTGTATAGAAATGCTAAATTCTGAATGCCAAGGTCTGTGTTGTATAAATCTTGCTCCCCAATTTAAAGCTATTGGTTAAATAAAAGTGGCTAAAGCCAATTACTGGGTGAATATAAGTAGGCAGGTTTTCAGCTACCAGGCTGAGAATCCCAGTAGGGACAACGAAGTGAGAAAGAGGAAGAAGGAGAGAGAAGGAAGAAGAACAGGAGTTCTCCATTAGACATAATGGACCACGAACACTTGGCTGAGAGATATGCCTCCCCACCCTCCAGGACAGACTGACAGAGCAGAAATAATAACCTGGACAAGACACAAACAAGCTTCAAGGCCAGCCTGGTCTACAAAGTGAGTTCCAGGACAGCCAGGGCTATACAGAGAAACCCTGTCTCAAAAAAACCAAAAAAAAAAAAAAAAAAAAAGACACAAACAAGCAAGTATTCGGGGAGCTCAGCTGGGAATTAACCAGTCCAGCATACAGAAAAATAGATTAGGGATAATTGTGCTAAAGCTGATTTAAAAAAATAGGATTTTGCATCAATTATTGGAGAACTAGATAGATTATAATAACAACTAATAGAGTTATTAAATAACATTTGAAAATGCCATTTACAGATTAAAATAGAAATTGTTCAACAGAAATAGCTATAAAATTTTCATTATACACTAAGCTGCTTTCCAGAAACTCTGTAGTACCCTGAGCAACCATAACTGGCTGTTTTATCCACATATACGGAACAATTTTCAAATATAAAACAGTAATACATAATTGTGTATTACTGATTGCCAGATTTGAAGCAAAGCCTGTGTCTACTAAGAAAATAAGGCACAGAAAGGAAAGGTATTTTGTTCAAGACCTTTCAAGTAGTCTACATAAAAACTGTAAAGAGAGCCATAGCAGCCCTTCTTGCTCTAAAAAACAAGCTCTATCAACCACTGCAGCTCTATCTCAAGAAATAGGACCTTGTGGTTTAATCCTCTCGTGCCAGGTACAGGAGAGCATTTTAAGGTTTGTTAGCACTGGTTTTGTCTACAACAGCAAAATAAGCACAATGAAGGCTATTTAACTGATGAACTTATTAATCCAAACATTTATCACCTTAGCACTTTGCTAAGTATGGAGAACACTACAATGGAGGTAATGTTTGTTCAGACACATGGTTTTTAGTGAAATCAGATCTCAAGTCAAAGATGGAGTCTTAAAGGACTTACACAACTTTACAATAGGTAAAGACAATAAAGACAAATGCTAAGGGTATGAGAAAAGGAAATATTAAGAGGGATCCATGGTAATGAATGTAACACTCAACATCAATTTAATCAGAAACAATGAACCAAAGAGTAGACATTAGAGAAGCTAACATGATAGAGGCAGGCAAATAAGATACTTGCTAACGGGAAGGAGGAAAAAAAGCCAAATTTAGCCACCAAATCAAGGAAGATACATTTATCAGCAAAATCAATGATTACAGAAAGTGATTAGTATTAGCCACATGTTTTCTTTCAACTTAACATTGTATCTACTTTAAGGTAACTGCTCAATGTTACAACGTTTAACACAGCATTTCTACCTTAACTAAAACACTTGTTAGTGTCTTTCTTGAAGACACTGACAGCTTGGTAGTCTTTCAAATAAAGGCTGTTCCACTGACCAATTTTTTAATGTCCCAGACTCAGAGTACACACAAACCCAAAACTTCCTCTCCAATCATCCCAATGTTATTTCCAACAATTTGTCCTCCACTCTGACATACAAAGTACACATAAGATCATGCAGTTAATGATTCTCAGCCTATTTAGCCAGCTACAACATCCCATTATTCCTCATCCTTAACAAAATCTTGTTTCACAGACATTTAAAATCCCAGTGGTTTAGACTTTAAACGAACAAAGTGCTCTCTCATGGCCACCTCTTAAATTTTTTTATTATTCTGAAATGCATCACTGCTAAATATCTTTATTTAAAAATTGTTTTATTCTAAGGATTCTTCAATATGAATGCTAAAAACAATTAATATAAAACCAAAAACAACATAGAAACCTGTATCAACATAGCCCACATCACATTTGGTCAATAATATAACCAACTTATAAAATATTAACTACTCTCTCTTTTTTTTTTGTTTTTTTTTTTTTTTTTTTTTTTTTTTTTTTTTTTTGGTTTTTCAAGACAGGGTTTCTCTGTGTAGCGCTGGCTGTCCTGGAACTCACTTTGTAGACCAGGCTGGCCTCGAACTCAGAAATCCGCCTGCCTCTGCCTCCCAAGTGCTGGGATCAAAGGCGTGTACCACCACTGCTGAGTCATCTCACTAGCCTGAGGCTGCTATATATATTGAAGATGAATTACAAAAAAAATGGCTATTATCAAATAATTTATACTTTAAAAACCAAGATTTTAGGGCTATAAAATGATTGCTCGGCTGTTCTTTAGAACATGAGTTTGATTTCTAGCAGCTCACAACCAACCATTTAACTCCCCTTTGAGGGGATTGGATGCCCTTTCTAGCCTACATGCCATACACAGACATCCATGCAGCTAAACATGCATGAACATAAAATCAATTAAAATAAAATTTAAAAAGAAAACAAAATCAAGAATTTCATATGAATCTATTTTAAATTTAAAAAGTAACCAAGGTACAAGTGCTATAGTAATGAATATAAAAAAGATGTTAAAAGTTATCTTGGCTGCCAGTTGTGAAATTAAGATAAAAGGAAATCTGAAGAAAAGAAGCTTAGAAATTGCATATTAGATTCAAACATTTCCATTTCAAGATATCAATACAAGATATTTTAGTACTTGTACACAGAAGACAACAAACACGTATTTGAAAGAACTGTGCTAAACTTAGCCTATGCATCATAACCCCCAAAGGAAGAGTCATACAGTAAAACACAAGTCCAAAACTATTTGAGAAATAAGTAAGTCCTTGAAAGTGAACTGCTATCATGTAAATAAAAGCCAGGCAAACTTGAGTGATAAAATTCACTCAAATTTGACTGAATACAATTGTGTAATTTGAAGCTACTAAAATTAATTGACTGAATGATTAAATGACAATGATACTTCAGAACATATTCCTAAGACACTCTCTGAACAGTGTAAAATAAAAATCAAAGAAAATATATTTAAACAATTTTTGAAAGTCTCAATTATAAAAACAAAGAGTTTGAAATTGAAGACTTCTCTATTACTGACAGTTTATTTATAACAGGTAAGAATCTTTTGTGCTCACTTCCTTGAACTTTTACTACTGTTTGATAACGTGAATATATGTGAATACTAAGCTCATTATATGAATTCAACTTTATAGCAATATCACTTCAGAATAAGCTGGTAATCAAAAGAAAGTAGCATAGCTCAATTCTAAAAGAGAAACTATCAAGAGCAAACCATTTAACCGAAGTATAAGGAAACGTTTACTGTTCCATAAAATACTGAGACACATACTTGGTATCTAATGACAGGCTCGATACTAAGACATCATTCAGCACTCCCAGAAGAGTTGTTTAAACAAAGAAACAAACAAAAGAATAAATAAAGAAGTAAATGAACAAATAGGGAAAACAAGACAGCTTATTTAAAAGCAAATGTAAATGAACAGCAATACCAATACACACTACAGAAGATACTAACAGCTGGTGGCCAGAGAGGAAGCTCAGTGATGGACTGCTTGCTATGTGTTCAGACTCTTAGAACCCACTTAAATGAAAGGCAGGCATGGCAGGTTCCCTACAATCCCAGCATGTAGGAGGTAGATCCAGGCGGATCCCCTGAGCAAGCTGGCTAAGGGGACTGATTTTGTGACCTCAGTTTCATGTCAGAGACCCTAACCAAATATATAACATAGAGAGCAACTGAGGAAGACACCTGACACTATCATCTGACTTCTAATATATACAAACACACACACACACACACACACACACACACACTCTCACTAGTGTGTACAGGCATATTCAAATGTCAAATTACTAATAAATTTAGTGCAATCACTGGGGTGCAGGAGGGAAAGAGAAACAAATTCAAATAGCCAAGTACAGGTCAATAATCCCAATACTTGGAGATAGAAGCTAGAGAACCAGGAGGTTAAGGTCATCCTTGAGTTTTTGAAGGCCAGCCTGAACTACGTAAAATTTTCCTGCAAAGAAAACAGTACAGATAAATCAAAAGAGGAATTTTGAAAGCCTGGTTAAGAAATCATGGAGAAAAATATATTAAGGACAATGAGATGGTTCTGTCAGGGAAAAAGCACTTAACAAAAGAGCTCAGCTTTCTCTCTGGACCCACAGTGGAAGGAGAGAAACACTTCTGGAAGTTGTCCTCTGAACTTCACACCCATGAAAGCACTCATGTGATATCCTCCAATAGACAACTGTAATAGGAAGGAATGTTTTTGTTTTTGTTTTTTAAAAAATACAATAATAAACAAAAAATTCAAAAAAGGATTAACAAAAAACAACAAGTAACAGGCCTACATATCTGGAATTGTTTTTAGTAGATCTACCTTAGGTCTAAACACAAGAGAGACAGTGTATTTTTAAAACTGCATGCTAGGTGTGGTGGGCCATGATTATAATCCCAGCACTGAGGAAGCTGAGACAGCCTAGCTAGACTACTTAGTCTACTTGACAAGTTCTAGGTCAGTGATACGTGCAGTTGTCATCTGACTTCTAGACAGAGGCACAAATGTGCACCTGCACACACATACATACACACAAGCACACACATACATACACACAAGCACATGCACAGGCACACACACTGGCAGTGATAAAAATCACCTCAAACACAATGCTTCAGAATCAATATAGCAGCACCACAAAGACTCAGGAAAGAAGTAAAAAACACACATTTCCAAGTTTACACTGCTATACTTGCTATTTCAGAACTTACTGTCTACCAGATGGCAAATATTTATGTAAAGAAATTAAATCATTTTCAAGGAATATACCTAGCAAAGAAGGCAAAAAAAAAAAATCTATAATGAAAAGCTATGAAACATTGAAGAAGAAAATTGAATGAGACACCAGAAGGTATAAACATGTCTCACGTTCAAGGACCAGCAAAATTAGTATTGTAAACATGGTAGTGTCACTAAACAAAGTTCACAGATTCAATGTAATCTCTAACAAAATTCTAATGATACTTCCACAGAAATGGAGAACAAAATCCCTAAAATTCCAAATAGCTAATGCAATCCTGACCTAAAACAAGCTAGAAATATCATAATACATAATTTCAAATTATACAAAAGTGCTACAATGAAGAAAACAAAATGTTTACTACACAAAACTAGGGAAGACTAGAACAGAAGACCCAAAAATGATTCACAGAATTCAACAATGGCACCAAAACACAACTTGGGAAAAACAGACTGGCTAGCAAATGATGCTATGAAAACGGGATATCTGCATATAAAAGAATGAAATAGATCCCCACTATTTACCCAGGATTAAAAAAAAGGAAAAACAAAATCAATTTCAAATGGACCAAATATTTAACTGTAAAGAGAAAATATAAAAAAAAAAACAAAGAAACAGCACCGACAAGACCTGTCTGAACGTTACTCCAATAGCAAGAATCAACAAATAGAGTTGAACCAAATTAAGAAGATTCTGCACATATTAAAGGTGTGCCTGAGGGTCCAGAGTGATAAGAAGAAGCCTGGAGAGCTCAGGGCAGAGTGCCTGCCTAGCATGCATAAAGCCCAATTTAATCTTCAGGACCAAAAGGAGTCTCTCTAAGCAGAAGTAAAAGGGAAACTAATAAAGGAGTTATCCCAAACAGAAACAATCACAGCACATTATCTATGCGTTGAAGATGTCACAATAAAATCTATCATTTTATAGTATACAAACCTCAGATCCCAGTGATATAAAGGTTGGGGCAGAAAGATTAAGAATTCAAGGCCAGTCTGAGCTATGTAGTTAGCTTGAGACTAGCCAAAGGCTACCCAGCAAGACCCTCTCTCAAAAAATAATTAAAATTAAAACATTAAAAATAAAAGTTACAGTGTTTCGTTATGGTACATTAAACTAGGAAATGACTATAGGAAAAAAATAAAAATCTTCATATTCAAATAATGTTTTTTATCTAAGTAATCCACTGTTTAAAACAGTTTCATATAAAGTACAATTCAAAACCATTTGATGTAGCTAAAACAAAAAGAAGAAAGTACAACCATAACCCCCTGCTTGATAGTCTACATAAAAAGCACACCCAGAGCAGTACACAAGAAACAAAAAGCCAAGCAGCAAGGGAGTGATAATAAAGAACAGAAGATTACCACAGGGAAAAAGTCAAACGTTAATCCTTAGGATAAAATTTATAAAACTGATATATCCCTTTAAAGAACTAGTCAAGAATAAAAAATAAAAAAAACAAACATTATAGGTAGTATCAGAAAAAGAGGTCACCAAATTTTGACAATAAAAAAATTAAAACAAACTTCCATCAAAAGTTCTTGGTAGAAAATTTCTCAGAAAAGTATAAGCATCCAAAAGTCTGAGCCAGCACATTAAATATTTAGCTGGATCAATAATCTAAAATCTTCTGAATAAAAATCACAGTATATGGTTTCTCTAATTCTAAATATTCAAAAAAGGCATGCAACATAGATGCAAAAATTCTGACCCGCAAACAAAAGAAAACTAGGAGAGTGTACAGTTCCCAAGTCATTTGTCAAAGTTAACAATCTTCACAGCATTGCACAAGATCTGTGTAAGAAAAACATAACTGCACGCTCACCCACAAACATTGACATAAAAAAATATTTTAACAAGTTAGGCATGGCGGCCCACACCTTTATTCCTAACATTTGGAAAGCAAAACCAAGCAGATCTCTGTGAGTTTGAGGCCAGCTGGTCTACACAGCAAGTTCCAGGATGGCCAGGGCTACATAGGGAAACTCTGTCTCAAATAAGAAAAAGAAAGGAAAAAAAAAAAAAAAAAAAAAAAAAAAAATTTTAAAAAAAAAAAAAAAAAAAAAAAAAAAAAAAAAAAAAAAAGAAAGAAAGAATTTTAAATAAAGCACTAACCATCAAAACCACACATGAGAGTACACACAATTACTCAGTGTGCTTTACAGGAAGGGCTGATTTCAAGTAAAGAGTTAAACTACCCTGGTGGAATCTCCTAGAATAAGAAACATTCTAGAAAAGATAACCCTGGGACAATCTTGATGGCTAGTCACTACTGCTCCTGACTTTCTGATGTTAAATCTAAATTATTTATCCATATTAACAGAATGAAAAGGACAAATTCTATACTACCTCAGATATAGAAAACTCCTAGAGTATACTCAATCCCACTCGTAACTGAAGAAAAGAAAATCCACTTACTCAAGGGGAATATAAATGTATTTCCTTGAATGATTAAAAACAAAACAAAAACCCTAAAAAACCACAACAACAACAACAACAACAAAACCCTACAGAAAACTCCATACCTAATGGTGACACGTCGAATGATTTCACTTTGAGATCAGCATCATGACTAGGATGCTCAGCTATCACCACTTCTATTCATCACTGTACCGGGTGTCCTAGCCAGCAGAGTAAGACAAGAAAAATAAATGAAAGATATAAGGATCATAGAGAAAGACATTGAATTGTTATTGCAGCTTATGATGTGTACATAGAAAACAAAAGAATCCACAAATTAGAATTAATGAAAGTCTAACAAGGTTGCTGGTGATCAAAAAATATGTAAGTCAGATGAATTTCTATGTATCAGCAATAATAAGAAAATAAAATTAAAGGCACAGATATCTATATTAGCAATGAAATCATAAAATCTAAACAGGATGTGGAAGACTGATAGCTTTTCAAAGTATCAAAAGTGTTAAAATAGTTTAGAAGATACAAAGGTATGCAGAAATATCATGTTCATGGGTTCAAAGGCACAAGACTATAAAGATATATTCCCAATTTTCTATTGGACTCAATGTAATCTCAATAATAATCTCAGCAGGCTTAACATGGAAATGTGCTAGCTGATTCAAACATGTGTAAGAAAATGCAAAGAGCCATTAATAGCCAAGAGTTTCTGGAAGAAAAGCAGTCACTTTAGGTTCTAGTATATAATATGATACTTCCCAGAGGACAGACAAACAGAGCATGGGAGTGAAAGAGAGAGCCTGGGGGCATGAGCATGTATATGCATGGATGCATAATGGAAGACGGTGAAAAACTCCAGAGTAATGGGGGAAAGGATGGGCTTTAATAAAGAATGTTCAGATGGCTGGGGATCCATGTAAAAATATCTTTAAATGTCACATCATATATTAAAATCTCCAACTAAAGCAGAATCCGAAATTTGAAAGACAATGAGAAATAGTACAGGAAAAATTTTCATTACCACAGGTAAAGATTCTTTACACCTAGCACAAAAGACACTGTAAGAAAAATAATCTGAATACTTATTAGAAACCTCTATCAAACCGCACAAATAAGACAACAGAAAATAGTATTCCAAATAGCAGGGAACATGATCTTTGTGTAAGATAGATTAATATGACAAAGAATTTATATCAAATCAACTTAAGCCACAAAAAATGGAAAAGCTAAAAAGTTTACTTATTGTGTAATCAGTACTTCAGACACATATACAAGATAATCTACAGCAGCAGTGAACATAATACCAAAGTGTTCAATCTGTTAGCCATCAAGGAATACCCAAATTCAAACTCCAAAGAGATAGCAATGCATACTTGAAAGAAATGCTCCTAGTTTCTCAACTAGGCAATGTCACTGGCAATTTCTGGCAAGAATAAAATGCAATACAAGCACCCATATAGGTCTGCAGAAGGACTATGTGATCTAAGGAGCACTGCTCAGTAAAACATTACAGTATTCTGTTTGTAATGTAAACATATACATACCCTACGACTTGCTGACTCCATTCACACATATATATCACAAAAGTAAATATTGTAATATACACAAATGGACAAACAATATTGACATTGTTTATGTACAGTCCCAACTAAAAACCACTCAAACATCCACCAACAATTAAGTTTATGGAAATAGTATTTACTTAATTCAATGACCACTGAAATAGAGTCAGTTAATGTCCTACTTAGTATTTTGTCAACCCGACAAAAGCTAGAATCATTTGGAGAGAGGGATTCTCAAGTGAGAAAACTTCCCCCACGACATTGGCCTGTGGGGGCATTTTTTAAATTAATGATTGACTTGGGAGGGTCCAGCTCATAGCAAGTTGTGCTACCCCTGGGCAAGTGGTCCTGAGTTGTATTAACAAAAACAAAAAACAAACACCCCAAAAAGAGCAAACAAAAAACCAGGCTGAGAAAATCATGAGAAGTAAGTACCCCTCCACAGCCTCTGCTTCACTTCCTGCCATGATGGCCCTCAGTGCTGGAAGGTAACTTGACGCTTTCTAGCTGAAATAAACCCTCCTGCCCCACCCACCCCAGTTGCTTTTAGTCATTGTGATTTTTATCACAGTAGTAGAAACTAATTAAGACAGTCAACTAGTCACGTATATCCATAGGCTTAACACTGAGCCACAGAAAGTAGGAGCTGATTACATACTGTACAAGCACATTTATATAAAGCTTAAAACTGGAGATCTACAAGTACTTTAGCAGCAACACATTCAAGAAAGGCAAACAATCATAAATATCAGAACGTTAGCAAGCAGGCAAGTAAGAAAGAAATCTGAAAGAGTATAGGCAGGTAGCTTCTGGAATCCCAGTAATGCTTTGCTGTGTAATCAAGAAAGTTATGCACATGCTATTCTATTATAAAGCATAACCTTAAGATACAGTCTTCCATGTTTTATTTCACATAAAATTGCTAAAATTCAACTCATTTAAATTTTAACTGAAATAAACTAATAAAGAAGTTCTGAAATTTGCCAGAAAGACTATTTCAAAAATAAATCAAGTAAAATAGTAAACAATAATTCAAATACTGGTACAGATTTGAATGGATACAAGTGCTTTTATCTGGAACTAAAATTTCTACCATTCAAACTATGAAGAAAAATTAAAACATTCATCTAAATACAGTTACTAAATGCTATTGATAAGTAGACTCTAATTAGCCACTAAAGAGATTAGCCTCTTAATAGTCATGTGAATTCCCTATAAAGTTTAGAACTGGGCTATGTTTTTTTTAAACAAAGAAGTAATGGCTAAAGTGTTAAATATAAAAATGAAGTGTCAGACCTGTGAGGTAAAGGTACAGACATCAAATCTAATGATTTGAGTTTACCTTTGGGACACACATGGTAGCACAGATCATAGTTTCTCAAGTTGCCCTCTGACCTGTGTATGCCACCCCTTTCCTAACCCAACCCTACAAAGTAAATAAAAATAATTAGTTT
Organism: Mus minutoides; assembly: GCA_902729485.2. Classification (NCBI taxonomy): domain Eukaryota; kingdom Metazoa; phylum Chordata; class Mammalia; order Rodentia; family Muridae; genus Mus; species Mus minutoides. Next base: position 2,269,076 of record LR749505.1, on the reverse strand, counting down.
TTTAGACTTAAATTAGCTCCTTGGTTACCTGTAATAATTAAAACTAAAATAACTAAACTCAATCATTCATGGACACACTAAAAAAAAAAAGTACTAACAAATATTTATGTACTGCTCACTATAGGCTCCAATATCCAGAAATACTTTAAATTAATATATTTTTAAATTAAACTATCTACGCAAAATATATAGCACAAGAAGAAATCAATCAGAAGGCTATTAAGACTTAATTTAAGTCACGCTAAAAGAGCCCCAGTAAAATCTCCAAGAAGCTTAATGACAAAAACAGAAAAGCAGTACACAATGCTGTATGTCTCAATGAAGTACCACAGGAAGGTTATTACAAAATATCAGCTACCAGAGAAAAGACCTGTCAAAACCACAAGAAAGAGTTATTGTAGGAAGACAATTCTCCTTTCAACTCACCACTCCAAGTTTTATACTTCAAGACAGTTTTTGTTCAAAATTATTTGAACACAAATATTCATAAACTAAATAGAACTGCTCCAAGGAAGAAGACAGACTAATTTTCTGACTAATAATAAAAGCAGTGTCTCTCTACAGAAAAAGGCTAGTTAGATTTAGATCTCCTGAGCTTAAGATCCCTTGCTGCAACACAAATCCACTGGTTGTTCCAAACCAAGCAGCCCCATCTCCACGCCCTGTGAGGGGCTGGAGAGTCAGGGCAGACGCAGGCAGTGAGGAAGAGATTTCATGGGGAAGGACATCTTTAGTCTCAACCCACTGGACTCAGGACTTTGGCCAGCAGCAATAAAATGAGGTGGGACTAAAAGTGAAGTAAAATTATCAACCCTTTCTATTTTTAATCACTATAAAAACTTTTAATTGTTAATACTTAAAAGGACACTGGAAAATCAAAAACTCAGTAACTAATGAAAACCACATATTTCCATATAAAGAAAGCTACCAGATATTTCACTTAACTCCCATATATCCTAATATGGCTGAGTTATTCATTTTATTGGTGCATTTATTCACTTATTATCAAGGAATTTACAGTGAAACAAATAGCATTTACAATAAGCTATAATTAAGTCTAAGTAAGAAAGAAACATGTAAAATGACTGCAACATAATTTCATGAATTCTGTTTAATGAATAAGGCAGGTAAGAAATATGAAATTTTATCTACTTTATAAAGAATTTCCAGCAGGAGGCAGAAGGCTCACAGTGTACACACTGCATCTAAAAAAACCCAGGCATGATATATTTTAAGTCTTGTTACTCTATATGACCCAAGGACCAAGGGACTTGCTAGAAATGCATATAGTTGGGGTCCAGGACTCCCTTTAATAAAAACAAACAAAACAAAAAATAAACAAACAAAGCCAAATGCATTTAAACTAGAGCCTAAGGTGACTCCATGAGCTCAATCAATAGCTTAAGTACTATGTGGTCTGGAGAGATGGCAGGAAGAACTCTTGCTCCTCTAGCAGGGAACCTGGATTCAGTTCCCAGCACTCACATGGTGGCTCACAACCACCTGTAAATTCAGTTGCAGTGAGAGCCATCCCCCTCTTCTGACCTCCTCTGGCACCGGGTGCACCTGTCGTACGTTATGCAGGTACTCATACACATAAAATAAAAATTTGTTTTAACTTTAAAAAAGCACTAATCTAGAGAATAATTTAAGCAAATAAATAAATGACCACGACCTGCTCTCCCACAAAAACAACCAAGAGACAAGTAAATCTAAATATGTAATAAAGGTGTTTCTGTCAATAAGAATACAAAATAAAATTTCACAAAAGTTAGGATAGGAAAGTAAAGTCACAAACCATGCAGAGTATTTAACCACTCATACTAGCATATTCCAAATCTTAACAAAGAGGTTAAAAAGATAGATAAAAAGAAGAAAATCTGGAAATATGTAGTTTTACCACAATAAAAACATTACTCATTTTTATTTAAGTTAACAGTCTAGAATATAGTATACAGTAGATTACATATTTTAATATTTAATAATCGAATTAAACAAATAAGATTTGAATAATTAAAAGCACCTTTTAGGCAGCTCCTAAAAGGGATTTGGAAAACTCAGATTTCATTGTTACTTTCTATATGTTGCCAAGAGCACAGAATTATCTTCACATATTATCTATGTATGTGAAAGAGCTAAAGAAATGTGTGCATTAAATTAGAACATTCTGGTAATAGATTAATGAGGACAAAATTGTCTTTCTGGTATCCTGCAGGACTCAAAGACATTGAAAGTAGGTTTTAACTATTCTTTTCACATCACCCCCACCCACCCCCACCACCATAGGAAAAGCTGTAACTTCTTAAGTTTCATTTAAATTTCCTGGTTTTGAGAAAAATTTACGATGGTTCTATTTTCTACTTGAATTGCTTTGAGATGAATCATTATGGTAAGCTGGTAGTCTTTGAGGCTGGGATTCATGGGGCCTTCCTTATATGGCAGGCAAGCACATTACCACTAACCATTAAAGTAAGACCCACTGAAAACTGAGCAGTATTAAACTGGGATGGGCATGGTGGTATACGTACACACCATTAATCCCGGCACTCAGGGACACTAAGACAAGCAGATCTCTATGGATCCAAGGCCATAGCTGCAGGCGTACCAGGGCTTCACGGTGAGACTTAGCCTAACCCCCACCCCCCAAAAGTATATATAGTACAACAAAAGAACAAAAGAGAAAAAGGTTTTTAAAATAGCAAAGCTTAAGAAAAGAACACCAAAGCCGGTGTGGTGGTACATGCCTTTAATCCCAGCACTTGGGAGGCAGAGGCAGGCAGATTTCAGAGTTTGAGGCCAGCCTGGTCTACAGAAGTTCCAGGACAGCCAGAACTATACAGAGAAACCCTGTCTTGAAAAACCTAAAAAAAAAAAAAAAAAGATAAGAAGAGGAAGAGAAGAGGAAGAGAAGAGGAAGAGAAGAGAAGAGAAGAGACCAAATCAAATGCTTTTAAATTAAAATACTTAAACATGAGTAGCCTGAAATGCTTATATACAATAGATACAAGAAATAATGAAAACTAAACATAAGCATGAAATGACATACCTCTCTCTTATTTCTCCTTGCAACCTTGAGGAATTCCATAAGGATCTGTAGCTGAGCTGCATGTGATTCCTACAATAAAAATTTTCATTTTCTTTAACAAATACAAGTTCAAATTTTTCATTAACTGTATAACCAGTACTAGAGATAAATACACTTATGTTATTGTACTACTTCTATACGTTTTCCCATCTGCTAATTGCAATAAAAAAAAAAAAAAACAAAACTTACTTCCCATAAAGAATAACAGAAGAAGTTTGTGCTCTACATGTTTTCGTAAAAACCCATTTATTTATAGGTAATGGCTTCTTTTCCCCAAATAAACTCAATAAAATCAAGACAAAAATCACAATGGACCTAAAGTAGTTTCTAAACATGAAAATAATTTTCCTGGAAAAATTTTATTTGCTAAGATAAGCATTAATAACTGGAAAGAAATGTATGCCTTTCTTACAAGATTGGTCCTCTTAACACTGACAAGTGGATGGAGAGAAGCCTCTGGAGCCTCCCTGTCAGGAAGAGGCTCTTTGGGAGGAGAGCAGCTCGCCTTGAGAATTCTCTTAAGCAATCCTTATTTGGAATTGGGTGAAATGGTTCCTTGGATATGAAGCTATCCTCTATTTGGGGTAAACAGAAATATACTGCCCAGAAAAGTCATGCACCATCTACTCACACAGATACAAAATTTAATACATATATTTTTGTAAAGTTTGATGAAAATCAAACCATTGAAAACATGCACACATAAAAAACAAACAAACAAACATAAAAAGAAAATAAGTATCCCAAATTGGCAAAAGAAATGAAGATTGTATGGATAAATGATCAGTATATCCATGACATTTGGTGGATATCCTAAAATCCATATAATGAACTAAGGAATTGAAGATGAATAGAATATATGTCAAGACTTAAAAGGAGAATGAGAGACAATTTATAAACAAATACAATTCTAACATCTTATAGGTTTGAAAGAGGAGAAAAAAAATAAAGATTAACAAAACCTTTATCTTATTATGTAACAGAATTATCTGAGGCACTATTAAAACAGACATTTGGTCAGGTATAAAATTTCTGATATGGGCTGGTGAGATGGCTCAGCGGGTAAGAGCATCCGACTGCTCTTCCGAAGGTGATAAGTTCAAATCCCAGCAACCACATGGTGGCTCACAACCATCCGTAATGAGATCTGGCTCCCTCTTCTGGAGTGTCTGAAGACAGCTACAGTGTACTTACATATAATAAATAAAATAAATCTTTAAAAAAAAAATTTCTGATATTACTATTTTACAAAAGTTCCCAGAAAAGAAGGCTTACTGTGAAACAATGCCTTCTGGACAAGACATAGCTGCTGCACCACAAACACACAGCAGCAGTAGTTACTTGTACAAGACATCCAAAAAGACTGAGCCAATCAGCACCCACCACTCCTTTAGGGAGATAGAGGTTGTTAGTGGGAGAGGTTGGCACAGGAAATTTCCTTGCTCAAGTAAAAGTCCCTCAGCTCTGTGCGCCTCTTTAAATGCTGTTGATCCCTCGCAACACACACACAAAGACATTAAGGCAAGAGGGGATTTATTTATTAGGAAGATGAGGTTTGGTGGGAAGGGCAAAGAGATAAATAGAATATTGGGGTAAAAAATGATTAAAGTATATTATACACATATGTATATATGTAGAAAAATAGTATAATTTTTAAAAAGTACAAAATAAAACAAAAACAAAAAAGGTACTAGATTATATTTGACAAAGACCTAAATAATAAAAATGAGTTCGTGCTACAGGAGGAAGGAGTGAAATCTAATTTTCTCCTGAGGCAGAGAAGGAAGATTCTCCTAAGTAGAAAGGGAACATTGATTCTACTTGCTTCTTTATCTCTTTATCTCTTTAACTCTCTCTCTCTCTCTTTCTCTCTCTCTCTCTCTCTCTCTCTCTCTCTCTCTCTGTGTGTGTATGTGTGTGTGTGTGTGTGTGTGTTCCTGTGGAGGTCAGAGAACAATATTTTAGTGTCAATTGTCTCCTTCCACTGAGCTCCAGGGACAGAGTATTTGCATGGCATGGACGTTTACCCTGAGTTCTGCCAATCCTCCACCTACTTGGTAAACATCTATCAATCTTCTCCCAAGCCCTGGACTAAACTTGACACCTGATACTCCCAATCCCAGAGTCTCTGCTCCACAATATAGAAGTTAAAGTTCACAAGTTTGTTATATCACTATTAGCCCGGTGCACAGTTTTGTCAAATTTGAAAATCTATTATCCTGTGTTCATTTGCCTCAGGGCCTACAAACGGGCCAGAGAAATGCCTTTTCACGTATTTGATCTAATAATCAGTTATTGACAATGGCCTATCATTTCCAAACCTTTCTAGGTATTTTTCATTATATAATAACTAGATCATCATTTAAAACAAAGTAAGTTTAAGCACTACTTACTGCTTCCAGTTGTTTCTTCTTCTGCACTAATAATTCCAACATGAGGTTGACATTGGCCAAATCAAGGTTATCTTGATCAGTTCCTAGCAGATCTTGAAATATTTGCCACCTATGCCCATTCTAAAATTTAAAAAACAAAACAAAACAAAAAAACAAAAACAAAAAAACAAAAACAAAAAAACAAAAACAAAAAACATGGCAACTTAACAAGACAGCTTTAGATTCTAAAACAAAAATTTAAGAAATATTTTCTACTACACCAAAAGTAAAATTACATTCATATTCTAACTTGTTTCTCCACAATTACTGGAGGTACAATTTAAATACTGTTGCTACTATGAATAAATTTAGCTAACAAATATTAAAGGTACAGAGAAGACAAATATTAAGTTGACATTTCTAGGTATTATGAATGAAAACACCAATATTTTCTGTCTTGCAGTTGGTAAAATATTAATTTAAGCTCACTTGTCTCAATAGTTTGAGGCTAATCCTTTTAATTAAGAAACTTTGAGTAGTATATTCACAATACCTTTACATATGACCCTTCAAATGTTAGATATAAGTAAACTAACTATGGTGACACCACCAGACCCTGTAAATGATGGTTAGTCTGATAAACTATTACAGACAATGCACTTAAGAAAGTTATTATTTATTTGAGTAAAAGACTCTTAAATAAGCTCCCTTTACAAAAGTCCATTCTTTACTAAATATTAATATCTAACTATTATTGAAATAAAAACATTAAAATGAATTCAGTAGAAATAGGAATAAAAAGGACTAAAAAATATTGCTTATTTCATAGGGTACTTCTCTACTATATATGAAGCACTTGACTCAACCTCCAACACTGTAAAACAAACAAAACGAGAAATAGTAATAAGAGCTGAAACACCTCCAACACTGTAAAACAAACAAAACGAGAAATAGTAATAAGAGCTGAAACACCTCCAACACTGTAAGACAAACAAAACGAGAAATAGTAATAAGAGCTGAAACATACGGTGCTACTCACTGAGTGGTCCAATTTGAACCTCTTTTCCTCAAATCTTTGCTTCTGTTTGAGAATGAGTTCATTCACTGAAAACAAAGGTAAAAAGCACACAAAATTTGTATTTTTGTTAAATTTATTTATCTTCTAATTGTTCTACTCAGGTAATATTTATCTTAACTTTATAGAGTCCCAAATTTAAAGAAATGTAAAGGAGAAATTATTAGCTTTCTGTTCTATTTTGAATTAGGAATCATTTTTTATACTTATTACTACTACAACTTCTATTACTACAGGAGATTCTTTATAATATATAACCCTCTTTTATATGTTACTTAATAAAGATAACTTTTCACCATGTGAAAACATTTAAGTGTCTTCTAAAACACAAGATTTGAAGACTTTTGCTTTGTTGAAGCTTTTCTATAAATACCTTGAAGGATGCTGATAATTACACAAATCCATCTCATCCTTCTTAGTAATAGGATTATTTTCCCAAATCTCAAACATCATATAACTTTCAGAGATGCCAAATCTCTTCTCAAACATGATCTGAGTAATCTAAGCCAAACTAGCCAATCTGCTCTTTGCTGGTAATTTATATGAGGCAAAGAAGTCACAGGGTTTATTTTCAGTTTACAACAAGGTCTTACTATGTACCAAGCCTGACTTGGACTTCTGATGCTCCTGCTTCTCCAAATTATAGAAATGCCATGTACAGCCCGGAAACAGTCTTAGCCAACAAGAGATGTGCTGTCTTTCAGATGTAGATAAAAAATTATCTCCCTGTCTCCATAATAAGATGATTTCTGAACTTTCTTAAAGCCATTTTGAAGTTCTAAGGTAGCTATGCAAACGACGAAGGTATATGCTCATAAGAGAAAGAATTTTAACATTATCAATGAAGTGCTGAATTAGCTCTAAAAATTCTCCTGAAATGAATACAATTGAAATAATGCGTAAGACACTTTACTTGTATTTAGGGATGTTTTGCTTTGTTGTTTTTCTTACAGTCAACTGATACCAAAAAGCTAATTCGATGTGCTGGAAATCTCTATTAGGATACAGAACTCACTTGGGTGACAAATGGAGCAAGACAGAGATGGCATGCAAGATGATATGCCAAATATCAAAAAAACAAAAACAAAAACAAAAAAACCTTAGGTTTGATGCTTCAAAAATTAATGAATTGATCCACACCACAAATAACTCAAATTAGTGTGAGAAATATATATGATGTAGTAGTTGTAATATAATGGAGTAATCAATACTATCACTGATACAAACTTACAAATACACAGGCCATATGAAGGACAAGTAAGAGTGGAATGGAAATTTGCTATACTCTATTAAATAAAAGAATGACTGAAAAGGAATACAGATAAAGTGATATTGTACATGTGTGTGACCAATTCACGAATATAAGAGGAGAGTTTTGTAAAGGTTAACAGGACTAAATGTTAAGAGTAGAAATATTAACACATCAGTCTAATTCTAAAAAATAGAAAACACTTAACAAAATTATTACAATCTACAAGAGAGAGAATTTGAAATAATACATGAAGAATGAACAAGTGAAAATAAACCACTGTAGGGGTACCAGAGCAGCTAAGTAGTTAGCAGACTTGTTTCACTGACAGAAGACCAGCTTCAGTCACCAGCATCCACATAGCAACTCACACCCACCAATGCTTTAGTCTAGCCTTCTTGGCACCAGGCACACAGTGAGTACACATAAATATATAAAAACATATAATAAAAATAAACCAATCTTTTTAAAAGAGTAAGACAGAGTTTAATGTTTCTGTTACATTAAGCTATTAACATGTGAATAAGAATTGTGACTTAGTTACAATATTGCATAAAGTCTCACATGCCATTGTATTTGACTGATTCTTTCCAATACTATTAAATAATGTTTTAAATGTTGCAAATTGTAAAACAGAAATAGAAAATGAAGGTTAAAATGAAAAAAAAGTTAATGAAGTACTATAGCCTATAATATGATAGAAAGATTATACTCCAAAGGGGGGAAAAAAGCCAGGTATAGTGGTAAAGGTTTATAGGCCAACATTTAAAAAGCTGGTATGGTAGGATTACAAGTTCAAAGACTTGATTTTACATTTTAAAATGACAATAAAGCAGAAGTTTCTACTAATAAAAAGTTACATATATTAACCAATTGGCATGAGACTTTTAAGACTTTCATATTTAGATTTTCATATCTCTAAACTGGGTAAGCAATAAATTCTCAGAAAAAAAAACTGAAAAAAAAAAAGGGTAAATTAAGCTTTATTTTTTTTTTTAAAGGTAAACCCTTTATTTACCCTTTACACAATCCATTTGTGGCTCAGTGTTGCCATCTGAAGAATAAGCATAATAATACTAGTATAAGACTACCATTAAATAAATGCTTGTCCATAAAGCATCTAACAGGAGGTCTGACTGGTAAAATATGTTTGCATGGAGAGAGAATGAGAGAATGAGGCAGGGAGGGAGGGAGAGGTGGGGAGAGAGTATCAAAGAGTTGAAAGAAAGACGAAGGGAAAGACACTATAGAGCTTCCCTGTGCAGCCCAGGCTTAAACTGAATTAAAAAGCCCCCTATATCATCCTCGGAAGTGCTGGCAGATTACAGGTGTTCACCACCATGCCAGATCTAAATATAGATACTAAATTTGCAAATAAGAGGCTGATTCACAACAAATCTAAGAAAACTTGAAGTACATGCAGACACAAAAACACATACAAATAAGCTGGGAGTGGAAAGTGGAGAAAATCTGAAGACTAAGCTCTGAAAATGGGATAGTCTTAGAAGACCAGGGAGAGAAGAAAAAAAACTCTGAGGATACTGGGGGAGTTTAGGTTTTGTCAGAATTTCCTGCTTTTCAAGTCTGAATAATTTTCTATATTGTATTTTATCCACTTAGCCTTCCACAGCTGATCTATGCCTCCTGTGGATGATACTATGAACGTGTATACACAAATACCTCTGCAGAATTCTTCTTGGTGTCTACTTACATAAAATTACTGGATCATGAAAACTCTGGTTTGTTCGCAGAAAACACCATACTGTTTTCTACTACAAACACTATACACACATCTTTGCAATCCTTTCTAGCAGCCACTTTAATGAGTGTATAATCTGTGTATTTTGAGTTCCCATTTTCTTATTCTTTTGTTGTTGTTTTACATTTGCTGATTTACTACAAAGGATACCAGAAGTAAAGAACCAGGTGTAGATAGATGTACAACAGGATAAGATACATAGGAAGAACATGAGCTGCTGACTTCTCCAGGCAAGCATGCCACTCTTCTAGTACCTCCACAGGTTCAGCAACATGCACATCTCTGCTCCAGACATCACTCTGGGATCTAATAGGAGCTTCATTAAGTTGCAGGGCCTCATTAAATCAATGGCATTGGCCATTAACTCACCCTTCAGGTCTTCTCATCTCCCCTTTGATGAAGGTGGATTGGAAGTTAGCAGAGTAGTTAGTGTCCTGTGTTACTTAGAAGCTCCCAGGCTCAGACTCCTCATTTTACTTTCTTATCACTGGAAGGGCATTCTACTTGGAACTAGTCATCATCATGAATTATTTATGTATTTGATTGGCATATCCGATTAGTCTTTGTATTTCTGTTGTGCTTTCAGACTCATTACTCCTTAATTTGTACTGAAGTTGGGTCTGTAGTTTTATTATAAGACATTCAGTATATAAAACTACTAACTTATTTTGAGACAGGGTCTGCCTAGGTCATGCACTGGATCTTTTACATTAGCCACCCAGTGCTGGTTATTAGCACATGCCACTAGATCCAACTTAAAACATTATTGTTAAATTCAAAACTAGCACCTGACTACATTAGTTCCAAGTTTCTACCATTTGGACTTAAAGTTATACTCCAGTTCTCACACTTCCACGTCAAAATCTGTGTTTATATCCTCCTCTTCCTATCGGGAGCCTTTCGAGTTCATACACTCTACATCTGCCTCATCCAGGGATCTCTATACTTGATCTTCCCCTTCTATCAGAAAACACTGACCAAGAGCATGTTCTCCCTCCCCATCAAACATTTCCTTTATTACTTCTCACTGTTACATTGGCAGTAGAAGCACAGAAACATACAATACTACATGCGGAGACATAAACTTGTCCTAAACCTCTGACAACTCCTTGAAACCTACATTCTGTCCAAACAAAATTCTAAGGGCATGTTGGGTTTTCTTTTATAGAACTGAAATATAACAAGAAATGGTACTAACCATGTACAGAGTCTATGCCATAGCCCAAGAAGATGAAAAGACCCTGGTGAGTAACAGAAAAAACTTGCTTACTTCTGAGATGGAATTTCTGAATAAGCTATTGTTTGGATATATTTTGTGGAAAGAGTATAATAAAAATAATTTCAAAGACTCACCCAAGAAATTAGGATAGAGATGGTCAATATTGTCCACAACATAATTACACTTGGGACATCTATTATTGTCCTCCAAACTCTGATGAATACACTTGTAGCTATTAGCATGGGGAAAAAAAAACAAAAACGTAATTAAAATGACAAATTAACAAACCTGTCACAAAATACTGTCTATTAGTGCTCTCCCTTTCAACACAACTGATACAACATATATTTCCAGTTTTATCTTTGTAAAACAAACAAAATACATAAAGCATTTCTTGACTGAACAATTTATAAAGTTGTACATGTAATATGAAATGTGAAAGGGAATAAGTTTTAGGTTATGTAATTTATATTATACACAAGGAAAGCAAATGTCTATGGTCTAGTTAAGCAGACTTCTCATATTCTTAGAAGTACTGATATCCTTATATCACACAGAGTGTTCAAATAAGCCAAAAGATACTACTCTTTCTAGATACTCAAGCAAAGACAAAAATCTAGTCAAGCATGAGAAAACCATCTTCAGTAGTAACAAAAAAGGGATTGAAATTTATGTGCTAATGTTTCCTAAGAAGAATAGAAAAACAAAATGGTGTTAAAAATCCAGAAGACATAATCTTACATAGCTGAAAGAAATGTAACCAATACAACTTTTATAAAAGGTAAATTCAGGAAAAAACCTTAAGTTCTTATATTCCCTTTAATGTAGCAACTTTTATTTATAGAGATATATCATCTGGGAATTACATATGCTGTCCAATGCAGAGTTAGCTAACCATCAAAGTAGCAACTCTATAAGAGAAGCAACCTAAATTACATGTACAAATTGACCAAATCTGCAATTATCATATAAAAATCACATTTTACTTGTGTATATGTCATATATTATATATGTGTAAATTATTATGAATATATTGTTTTCATATATATATTTCACATATATTACAGGGAATGTCGTTTCTCATATTTTTGTCGTGTACTGCTTTTTAACAATTGCTTATTTCATCAGTACTATACATGTGTGATAGTAGGAGGCATATGCCATGGATCAAAGAACGACTTTGTGAAGTAGGTTCTTTCCTTCCACATTTACATAGTTTCTAGAGATCAAAACTCAGTTTGATATATTTGTAAAGAAAGCTTCTTTACAATAGACCTTTTATAACTGTATGTTATCTTGACTAAATAATACACACACACACACACACACTCTTAACTATTGTTTTCAACCTTATCAGAAAAATATCAAATTGGCATGAGAAAAAAAAATCATTGTCACAATATATATGTATATTTTAAATAAGCTAAAAACACATTTATAGTGTTAACATTTCTGTCTATAAGTGAGACATTTCTTTTTTTTTTTTTTAGTCTTTTTTTTTATTAGCTATTTTCTTCATTTACATTTCAAGTGCTATCCCATAAGTCCCCTATACCCTGTCCCCGCCCTGCTCCCCTACCCACCCACTCCCACTACTTGGCCCTGGAATTCCCCTGTACTGGGGCATATAAACATTGCTAGACCAAGGGCCTTTCTTCCCAATAATGGCCAACTAGGCCATCTTCTAATACATATGCAGCTAGAGACATGAGCTCTAGGGGGTTCTGATTAGTTCATATTGTTGTTCCATCTATAGGATTGCAGACCCCCTACAGCTCTTGGGTACTCTCTCTAGCTCCTACATTGGGGACCCTGTGTTCTGCCCTGTAGATGATTGTGAGCATCCACTTCTGTATTTGTCAGGGACTGTCAAAGCCTTCCAGGAGACAGCTATATCAGGGTCCTTTCAGCAATGTCCTGCTGGCATATGCAGTAGTGTCTCATTTGGAGGCTGATTAGGTGATGGACCACCCAGGTGGGGCATTCTCTGGATGGTCCATCATTTCCTTTTAGCTCAAACTTTATCTCTGTACTCTTTTCAAGGTTATTTTGTTCCCTATTCTAAGGAGGAATGAAGTATCCACGCGTTGGTCTTCCTTCATGATTTTCTTGTGTTTTGGAAATTGCATCTTGGGTATTCTAGGTTTCTGGACTAATATCCGCTTATCAGTGAGTGCATATCAAGTAACTTCTTTTGTGATTGGGTTACCTTACTCAGGATGATATCCTCCAGATACATCCATTTGCTCAAGAATTTCATAAATTCATTGTTTTTAATAGCTGAGTAGTACTCCATTGTGTAAATGTACCACATTTTCTGTATCCATTCTTCTGTTGGGGGATATCTGGGTTCTTTCCAGCTTCTGGCTATTATAAATAAGGCTGCTATGAACATAGTGGAACATGTGTCCTTGTTACCAGTTGGAACATCATCTGGGTATATGCCCAGTAGAGGTATTGCTGGATCTTTCGGTAGTACTATGTCCAGTTTTCTGAGAAACCACAAGACTGATTTCCAGAGTGGTTGTTGCCACTTGCAATCCCACCAGCAATGAAGGAGTATTCCTCTTTCTCCACATCCTCGCCAGCATCTGCTGTCACCTGAATTTTTTATCTTAGCCATTCTGACTGGTGTGAGGTGGAATCTCAGGGTTGTTTTGATTTGCATTTCTCTGATGATTAAGGATTTTGAACATTTTTTCAAGTGCTTCTCAGCACTTTGGCATTCTTCAGTTGAGAATTCTTTGTTTAGCTCTGTACTCCATTTTTTAATGGGGTTATTTGAATATCTGGAGTTCAGCTTCTTGAGCTCTTTGTAAATATTGGGTATTAGCCTCCTGTCAGATTTAAGATTGGTAAAAATTCTTTCCTAATCCGTTGGTGGCCTTTTGGTCTTATTGACAGTATCTTTTGCTTTACAGAAGCTTTGCAATTTTATAAGGTCCCATTTGTCAATTTGTGATCTTATAGCACAGGCCATTGCTGTTTAGGAATTTTACCCCTGTGCCCATATCTTCGAGGGTTTTCCCCACTTTCTCCTCTATAAATTTCAGTGTCTCTGGTTTTATGTGGAGGTCTTTGATCCACTTAGACTTGATCTTTGTACAAGGAGATAAGAATGGATCAATTGGCATTCTTCTGCATGATTGGCATTCTTCTACCGCCAGTTGTGCCAGCACCATTTGTTGAAAATGCTGTCTAATTTCCACTGGATAGTTTTAGCTCCCTTGTCAAAGATCAAGTAACCATAGGTATGTGGATTCATTTCTGGGTCTTCAATTCTATTCCATTGATCTACATGTCTGTCGCTGTACCAGTAACATGCAGTTTTTTTTTTTTTTTTTTTATCACAATTGCCCTGTAGTACAGCTTAATGTCAGTCATGGTGATTCCACCAGAGGTTCTTTTATTGATGAGGATAGTTTTTGCTATCCTAGGTTTTTTATTATTCCAGATGAATTTGCAAATTGCCCTTTCTATCTCAGTGAAGAATTGAGTTGGAATTTTGATGGGGATTGCACTGAATCTGTAGATTGCTTTTGGCAGGATAGCCATTTTTACTATATTAATTCTGCCAATCCATGAGCATGGGAGATCTTTCCATCTTCTGAGATCTTCTTCAATTTCTTTCTTCAGACTTGAAGTTCTTATCATACAGATCTTTCACTTCCTTAAAGTCACACCAAGGTATTTTATATTATTTGTGACTATTGTGAAGGGTGTTATTTCCCTAATTTCTTTCTCATCCTGTTTATCTTTTGTGTAGAGAAAGGCCACTGATTTGTTTGAGTTAATTTTACATCCAGCTACTGAGCTGAAGCTGTTTATGAGGTTTAGGAGTTCTCTGGTGGAATCTTTAGGGTCACTTATATATACTATCATATCATCTGCAAATAGTGATATTTTGACTTCTTCCTTTCCAATTTGTATTCCCTTGATCTCCTTTCGTTGTCAAATTGTTCTGGCTAGGACTTCAAGTACTATATTGAATAGGTAGGGAGAAAGTGGGCAGCCTTGTCTCGTCCCTGATTTTAGTGGGATTGCTTCCAGCTCTCTCCATTTACTTTGATGTTGGCCACTGGTTTGCTGTAGATTGCTTTTATAATGTTTAGGTATGGGCCTTGAATTCCTGATCTTTCCATGACTTTTATTATGAATGAGTGCTGGATTTTATCAAATGCTTTCTCAGTATCTAATGAGATGATCAATGTAATTTTTGTCTTTGAGTTTGTTTATATAGTGGATTACGTTGATGGATTTCCGTATATTAAACCATTCCTGCACCCCTGGGATGAAGCCTCCTTGGTCATGATGGATGATCATTTTGATGTGTTCTTGGATTCGGTTTGCGAGGATTTTATTGAGTATTTTTGCATCAATATTCATAAGGGATTCATATTGGTCTGAAGTTCTCTTTCTTTGTTGGATCTTTGTGTAGTTTAAGTGAGACATTTCTTTGTAGATTTCTTTAACTTGTTTCTATGGTAAGTGTATATATTACTCTAACAATCAGAAAAAAATAATTTAGAAATTAGAAAGGTACTTATAGAAATCATTTAAAAAGAAAAACCCATACCTTTTCTTCCTTCCAGATTATTATGTATTTACTTCACCTTTATAAAGTGATGCTGATTCTTAACTCCCTACCCTCCATCCATCAGGCTTTACAGTTCTACTTCTCTACTACCTTCATTTCACATCTGTTACTTTCAAGACAAGCAAAACCGGGGGCTGGTGAGATGGCTCAGCGGGTAAGAGCACCCGACTGCTCTTCTGAAGGTGATGAGTTCAAATCCCAGCAACCACATGGTGGCTTACAACCACCCATAATGAGAACTGAATCCCTCCTCTGGTGCGTCTGAAGTCAGCTATAGTGAGTGTACTTATGAATAATAATAAATGAATCATTGTACGGGAGAAAGCAGGGACTGAGCAAGTGGGACCGACTGGAGCGAGTGGGGCTGATCGGAGCGAGCAGGGCCAGCCTGAACGAGCGGGGCCGAAAGGGGGCGTACGGAGAGAGGGGGGCTGACCTGAGCAAGCAGGGTTGACTGGAACGAGGAAAAAAAAAAAAAGACAAGCAAAACTGGGAACTGTGATCGTTGGCAAAGCACAGGGACCTAAAGTTGGAGTAATTGTCCATAATGAATCCCAGACTCTAGTATCTACTAAATAAATGATGTGAAGCGTGCTGCAGAAAAACTATCATCACTCCTGTAACAGCAAGACTCTGACTACCATATTACCACAAGATATGCTCCAAATCTGACTAAATACTTCCTACATGGAAATATCAATATAAAAAAATAATATTAAGCATTTTCATTTTCATTTTACTAAAAAAGGCCCATGATGAGAAATACAAATACAATAGATGAAGAATTCAATGTGAAAAAGTCTTAGGAAAAAAAGGAGACGAATGATTATTATCAGGAAATGAACATAAGAGTTTGGCGTTTACCAAAACATCAAATAAAACCAAGTTAAGGCCGGGTGGTGGTGGCGCACACCTTTAATCCCAGCACTTGGGAGGTAGAGGCAGGCGGATTTCTGAGTTCGAGGCCAGCCTGGTTTACAAAGTGAGTTCCAGGACAGCCAGTGCTCTACAGAGAAACCCTGTCTCGAAAAAACAAAAACAAAAACAAAAAACAAAAAACAAAAACAAAAACAAAACCAAGTTAAGAAGGAGGAACCTGGGCAGATACAAAGATCACTAAAAAAATAAGTACATTTTTAAATAGTCACCCACAAAAGAACATCTTTAATCCCTTCCTCTCCAAACTTAGGGAACAAGGAAGAAGAGAGAACAGCAATGGGAAAGAGTACTGTGAAATGCTGTGTTTTAAGAGATGACCTAACTTTTGTACACAAACCTTCAAAATTAATAAACCATTAATAAGCCCATTAATAAACCATCACAAATGGGGGAAGGAATCATAAGCTCTTAACTTTTCTCCAGGTTCTGTAGGCAATTACTGGTTGCCAGGGTGGAAGGCATAGATCATATTCCTGTGTTGCGCTTCTGGTAAGCGGCCCTTGTTCAATGAGTAACTGCCTGCCTGTGTTCATGGAGTCATCCCTTAGTATATGCAGTGGGACCACAAAACAAACTAACAAAAACAAACACAGACATAAGCCTGGGGAAAAGACTAGAAGAAATGCAGAGGGCTGGTAGGGACAGAAGGAAGATAAAAAGGGAATGTAATCAATATATATACATGTATGAAATTTTCAAATAACCAAATAACAAAAAGAGAAAAACAAATCATGATAGTAGGATGGAGACTTTTTGGTAGAAGAGATACAGTGGAAGCAAAGGCTACAAGAGTGCACAATGGGGAGGGTATTATGACTAAAGGATATTATACATGCACCAATTGTGAAAGGATAAATAAGATTTCAAAGGTTAAAAAAAAGAAAAAAAAGATGGTAAAAGAATTCTGAGAAGACGTAATTATCCCAACAGTGAAAATATCTAACAACAGAGAAAAAATTGACTAAGACACTGATATGGTTCTGCACAATAAAAATGGCTTTTCTAAGCCAAGAATACAAAATGCCGTGATTTTATTTTAATGGAGAACAGATATGATAATAATTAAGTATGTTGGTTTAGTCCAAACCTAACTGACCCTGAATCATATTCCAGATCATGGGTTTCACCTACTGCTAACTGAAGAATATCTACCTATCAAATGTCATGGCTACCATTTTAAACATAAAACTACAGGCACAACTTCCAATATGGACTAAAGAAATACTAAGACTAATCTGATATGCCAATCAAATACATAAATAATTCATGATGATGACTAGTTCCAAGTAGAATGCCCTTCCAGTGATAAGAAAGTAAAATGAGGAGTCTGAGCCTGGGAGCTTCTAAGTAACACAGGACACTAACTACTCTGCTAACTTCCAATCCACCTTCATCAAAGGGGAGATGAGAAGACCTGAAGGGTGAGTTAATGGCCAATGCCATTGATTTAATGAGGCCCTGCAACTTAATGAAGCCCCTATTAGATCCCAGAGTGATGTCTGGAGCAGAGATGTGCATGTTGCTGAACCTGTGGAGGTACTAGAAGAGTGGCATGCTTGCCTGGAGAAGTCAGCAGCTCATGTTCTTCCTATGTATCTTATCCTGTTGTACATCTATCTACACCTGGTTCTTTACTTCTGGTATCCTTTGTAGTAAATCAGCAAATGTAAAACAACAACAAAAGAAAGATAAATACCAAGAAGAACTGAAAGCAGAGTTCCGCAGAAGTACTTCTATATGCATACTGTGGTGTGAATGAGAGCTCACCACACAGGCTCATATTTTCTGGCACTGTTTGGGGAGGCTGTGAAATTTCTGAGCAGTCCATCCTTGACAGAAAAGTTAATCAAGGGAGTGGTTTTTGTGTTTACAGTCTTTGTCCACTTGCTGTTTGCTCTCTCTGCTTTGAATCTGCATTGAAGACGTTTGTTCCTGGGTTCCTGGTCTTGCCACCATGCCTGCTGCTTGCTGCCATGCCTCACCACCACAATGGACTTCCATACCTCTGGACTGGAAAACTTAAGGCTTTTCTTTCTAAAACTGTTTCTGGTTATGTTGTTTTATCACAGCAACAGGAAAGTAATTAATACACACATTCTGGCCACATTATTCTTTGGAGCCAGGAGGTTGACTCAACCTAACCTTCAAAGATGGCTGAATGGATAAACAAAATGTCACCTGTGATTATAGCAGAATACTAATCAAACTTAAAAAGATAATTGTGTCATAAAAGAACACAGAAGAATGCAAAGGGCAGTATGCAAAATAAGTCCCTCAAAGGAAGACACATATGATCTAAGTACACATATGAGGTTATCTAGAACTGAAAAATCTATATGAATAGAAAGGAGACTAGTGGCTTTCAGGGACTGCAGAGGTAGAAAATAAAGCATTGTTTTTACAGGTATAGTTTCAGTTTTGCCAAAAGAAAAAGTCCTGGAGACTGTCCAACAAATAAACATAGTACAACATAACTATATACATCAAGATGGTAAGACTGTAAATTTTATATTAATTTACAGTTTGAATTTTTAAGTACATCAATATAACAAATATATCCAATGCTTCTCAGTGAAGTGTTAACAAAGACAGTGCAGACCTTTTTCATCTGCTCCATTCTTTCCATGTTTTCTGGGTCCTTCCACCTTATTCCCAACTGGTATCTCATGCTTAATGATGATTAATTACCTACCTTGATTTTCTAAAACACCAAAGTTTCTGCTAACAAGTAATAGACACAAGATTTTAAAATGTATCTTAACAGCCTATGGTACACTGGAGTATTTCACAGAAGTTATGTACCAAACACATTTTCTATCATGAACTAACTATAAAGACTTATCAGTCGAAGAAACAATATAAAATTGGTTTATAGAGCATAACTTCTGGTTGGTTGCAGTTATACTGAATGAAGATGGTCTTACCAAAAGCTGTGGCCACATTTTGTCATGTATGCCTCCTCAATCATATCAAAGCAGATGGGACTACAAAAAAAAGAGAGAGAGAAGCCACTGATATGTTTGTTAAGGCAGAATGTTACACATTGGAAAGGGCTCGTAACAAAATCAATCAAACCATAGCTAAGAATTAAGAATCCTACCCTTCTTAACAGAAGGTTAACAGTCTTACAGGACTGTTTATAAAAGTACCATGCTCAAGCTAATCCAAGGAGCAAGGAATGTTGAAATATGTGCAATGAGTACACTTACATTTTTCAAATATTTTATCCATCCCATAGTATTTATGGTGGAACCTTGTTATTAGAGGGCTCAAGAAAGTTCTACCCAGTATTCCTATGCTCAGAAACACTGGCCCAACTACCCCAAGTGTTCTTTTCTTGACACACAGTAAGACAACTGCTGAGTATTGGACAGCCCTAGATTCCATCCCCAATCTGAGGAGGGGAAGAGGGAGGGAGGGAACAGCCCTCTTTTTGTCCTATCCCAAAGAAAACTAAATCTTCGAGTGATAAATTTAGGAATGTAGTTTCAGTAATGCTTCTAGATGATGTCAGTAAAAGCTAACATAAAATAGACCAAACAATATTTATTAAACTATGTTATATATTAAGTTGATCAATCCTTTCTACAACACAGTAAGAGAGGTATCAGTTGTACTGTTCTTTCCTCCAAATTGAAACATATTCTGCCTGGGGTCCAGGGGAAAGGAAGCCATAAGACTCAAAATATTAAGGAAATGTACAAAGAGTTTAAGAAGCTCAGAATACAAGATTCACAAAAGCCCCTCAAGTAATGTTTTTTAAAGCAAGTAACAACTTTGGGAAAGAGGAGACTTTCTTCAGTGGAGCTGACTGCAACTTGTGCACAGCTCCTGCATATAGCCTGAGCACAAACATCTGCCCCCAAGCTGGGCTGGGCTGTTGGTGATTCAGCTGTCTTTTGAGTCACCCCTGCTTACTCCTACAACCAATACCCCTAAAATTCATCAGTTCACCAAGCTAGACTTGGATGGAACAGTATTAGTCTGCCACTGCTTTCCTATCTAGGGTAAGCAAATATTTGTGTATCCCCAGGAAAAATCACACAAGCAGGACCTAAACCTAGACCCATTTTATAAATGAGGAAATGGAGACACCGAGGTGTAAAAGTCACATCGGTAGGATATAACAAAGCCACAATCAAATTCAACTCTATGTTCTTAACCACTATCATATATGGTACTATGATATCTTGAGTTAAATCTAAATTAAGTCTCCTCTTCCTTATATTTTGGTAGAAGATCCAAACAATATTCAAAATCTCAGCATTCCTTGCAATTAAGATTGGCCATAAGAAGCATGATTAATGGGTATAGGATTATAGCTAACTACAACAAGTAATTTGAATAGCCAAATCATAGTATAACTATAGTTCACAAAAAGAAACTAAACATTTTTAAATAACTATAACATGCTATTTTTAACGTTCCTTACACATACACACACAAATAATAAGTGCCTGAGGCAACAGGTATATCAAACAGTCCTGATTAAATCATTATGTATTATACACATGCACTGAGAAGCTGCACTCTAACTATGCAAAATTAACTATGTGTCAGCTAAAATAAGAAATACAGGGCTTTAGGGTGGGCTCGGTTGGCATAGCATTTGCTTTACAAGCAAGAGAACCTGAGTCATCCAGATTCATATAAATGTGTGTGATTTGTAATCCAGTGCCAAGGAGGCAGACACAGAACTCCTGGGGCTCTCTGGATGGCTGGTCTAGTTTAATTGGTGAGCTCCCATCCAATGAGACTAATTCAAATAAGAACAACAATCCTAAAGATGACACTCAAAGTGGTCCTTTGACATGCCCTCACGCACACATGCATACACTCACACATACACATATACATGTATGTATATACACACACACACCTATCTGAGTGTTCCTTGGGGAAAATACTTTTTCAACCATTATCATCTTTTATTGCGTGCATGTGTCCACCCAAACTGGTTTTGGATGTGGCCTTATACACACTAGGCACTCACATAATCTATGTCCCTAGCCAAAATAGAATTTTATTGTACTTCTCTTTATACTTAGACCATTCATGTGACTTATACATAAAAATACATCGCGGCTCTTCCACATGCTTATATTTTAGTATATAACTTTGCTGTGTGTAGTATATGCATGTATGCACATGAATACAATGAATACATGGGTATGTTAATCCATATGGGTGAGTGTGGAGGTGAGAAGTGAATGTGGATGCCTTCTTCAACTTCACCTTTTCAGGTGGGAGAGTCAAACAGCAGGCCTCTCACTCAATTTTTGAGTACGCTGTTTCTGCTACATTGGCAGGCTAGTGAACCTCCAAATTCATGTCTAGCCCTCAGCCCTGGAGTTACAGGTGTGTATATTGCCAAGTCCAACTTTTTATGAGGATCTGAATTCAGGTTCTTATGCTTATGCAGCAAGCACTTTATCCACTGAACTATTCCCAACTCTGAATGAACTTTTCTTTCTTTTTTTGAGGGGGAGGCAGGAGAGGGGAAATGACAGGGTCTTTATGTAACCCACACTAGCCTGGAACTCAAAATGGAACTTCAGAGATGCCGTCCCTATCTTCCTAGTGCTGGGATTAAAAGATAGGCACCCAGCTAAAATTCACTTTATCTACCTATGAGTGTGGTTGCTGTGCCCCGCATGTGGAGGCTGGAGGACTTCAGAGGCTGGTTCTCTCCTGCTGCTGAGGTTCCAGAACAGAGATCAGATTATCAGGCTTGTACAGCAGCTGTTTTTAATCTACTGTGCCATTTCACAGGCTCCTGAAGTCAACTTTGTCATTGTTCGCTACGTTCTTTTCACACGGTAATATCCAGTACTTTAGTGATGGCAAATTTATTATAAAGAATCCATAATAGAAGCCAAACTGTCACTAAAATCTTACACCAGCTTTAAACTTAGCTATGCATCCTATAACTGTCTTCAACTGTCAGAGCCTTACTGAACATATCTAATTTTCTACATCTCAGATCATCTGTCCATATTCCAACAACTAGCTCATAAAGAATGAAACAAGTCGGTGGTGGCGCACGCCTTCAATCCCAGCACTTGGGAGGCAGAGGCAGGCGGATTTCTGAGTTCGAGGCCAGCCTGGTCTGGTCTACAAAGTGAGTTCCAGGACAGCCAGGGTTATACAGAGAAACCCTGTCGTCTCGAAAAACCAAAAAAAAAAAAAAAAAAAAAAAAAAAAAAAAAAAAAAAAAAAAAAAAAAAAAAAAAAAAAAAAAAAAAAAAGAATGAAACAAGTATTTCAAAATTATCTCAGAGAGATTTTCTTTCATTCTGCCAAAATCTATATTCATGCCTGGAGGCATGTATACAAACTTCATGGATTGATAGCTATATCCAACCACAAATAGCACTGTTACAGTACCAATAACTATAACGTATAAATCAATGTTTTAACATGTTAAAGGGTAAAGCAAGTTAAATTTATATTCAAAGAAAAATAATGAAATATAGTTCATTTGCATTTGAGGTCAACATCTTACTGAGAACTTTCCTTTGACCATATTACTCAGAAAAACTGGGGGGAAACACCTTTTTGAACACTAACATCCTTGAAGGAAAGGAAACAAACGAACATATTCTCATTTTTATTGGACCAAGTTTATTATGGACTCTCTTCCATCTGAAAGCATTTTGTAGGCAATCACAGCACAAGCAGAGCACAAAAACTAACAGCAGTTGAGGAAGTACAAAAGGGAGATAGACTGTTTACGGAAGACGACAAGGAGTACTGACTCTGGAACAGCACATCAGTTTCCCTCCTTCATTACTAATTGTGACTGTACCCCATCCAACCCCACAAGTTCAGAGATAAATGGTGAAGGAGCTATTGTTCAAACCCAAGGCACCCAACAGAGACCCTTAAAGGGTTCGTAGGTAAAGAATTAGTTCTTAAAACTAAACCTTGCCTTCAATGTGCTACTTAATTTTAATTAAAACTAGAAAGACTCAGAAGGGCTGGAGAGATTGCTCAGTGGTCAAGAGCACTGACTGCTCTTCCAGAGGTCCTGAGTTCAATCCCCAGCAACCACACGATGGCTAATAACCATCTGAAATGGCATTCATATTCTCTTCTGGTGTGTCTGAAGACAGGAACAGCGTACTCACATACATAAAATAAATAAATCTATTTAAAAAAATCAGAAAGCGCAAACAAATCTTAACAACATCTAACACACATACATATGTGTGTGTGTATATATATATATATATATATATATATATATATATATGTGTGTGTGTGTATATATATATATATATATATATATATGCATGTATGCATATGCATGCATGCTATAGATTGAACCTAGGGCCTCACTCATGTTAGGCACCCAAATTAAAATATAACCTATGAGCAAAAGGAAACAGTCAATAAAGAAGATAGGTTGATTACAAAGGAATGTCTTATCAAGTATTGATAAAATTTCCAGCAACAAATTACCATAGCACATTATGGCCACTAGAAGCTTTAGAAGCTTGCATTCCACTCAGATAAAGGCTAGTCCTAGGCTATGCAGTTACAGAAAATACTCAAAAGACATTTCAAGATGAGCCAGAGATAAGCAAAGGTAGTGAGTTTACTAAATAATTGCTTAGAGAGCCATAAATACAGGAAAAGGACAATAGACAATCACACAACATAGTGCAGGCATCTCCAGAGAGAGGGTGTGTGTGTCTGTCTGTCTGTCTGTCTCTCTCTCTCTCTCTCTCTCTCTCTCTCTATATATATATATATATATATGTGTGTGTGTGTGTGTGTGTGTGTATAAAGACCCTGTGGCTTTCTAAGTTATATTCTTACATACTTCAAAGGATATAACTTGTAAATTTTAAAGGTTAGGTAAGTCTTAAAATTAAGAAAAAAATTATGAACTAGTTTATATTTTTCCTATTCTAAAGAACTCTCGATTTATGAAATCATCACTCAGATTTAGACATGAGAACTAGTATGGTAAAAACCCAAGGCCCCAACCAAGTAAACGAAGTTCATTTATTGTTTTAACATCCTTGCTTGAGATGTCTCTAGGAAAACACTATCTCTGTAGGCAATCTGACATTATAAATTGTTATAGTTTCTTGGCTCTTGTTCAACAAGAAAGGCATCCTAGATTCTGGGGTGGACTGGGCTTCTCATATCACCTAACTTTCCCTGACTTTCTATCCTGTGAAAATTACCCCCAACTTAACACTGTGATTTGTTTGAAATATAAGACTACAAGCATAAATTATCTAAAATGTCAATCAACCATACAGTTAAACATAAACCTATTTTTAAATATGATAAAGCTAAAAGCGTTCCTGAAATTAGGTATGGGCTTTACTTAACTGTTCTGAAGGAGTTGGAGAAAAGGCATGTCCTTATCTACTACCTGCCACTCCGGCCTCCCATTACAATTTGTCTCAGATTAGGCCAGCAAGGAACAAGTGGCTAAGGAGAAACATGAGTCAACAGCTGCTTACCTCCAATCAAGCCCATTTAAGAACCACTGTGTAATACGCTGGAACTCAGAGTTCAGCTTTCTGACCACATAAAGGAAAGTGCTAAACTGAGACTCAAAATCTCACCTCTCATTTTATCCCTTAGCTATCTTCTCCTATCTAAAACAGTGAAAATCATTACACTGGTGCTATAGTAAATAACGCCACTCTTTACAACTCCTTACAACTACTGGATGTGAAAGATAAACATATTTTAAGGTGTTATCAATGAGTAAAGAATTAACATTATTTAAACATAAACCCCATTTAGATATAAAAGATTACAGTAACTTGAATTGGCTCACAACATGACACTGAAGTATAGAAAAGACAAAAGCACCCAGAGGCCAATTAGGAATAAAAAGATTATTAAGACATTGCCTAATACATATCCTATCTCCAAGAGTTTGATCAAAATTAAATCTAGTTTAAGGAAAAATGCACTCACTGGCTAATTCTTCTGAATATACAACCTCACCAGAAAGAGAAATGATGAACTGAGATTCTTACACGGTAAAATATTCAGAATTTTAGCTACAAATACTCACTGGATGTTTTCATAATAGAATATAAAACACCTATACAATATAAGAGAATAATTATTTTTATTTTATGTATATGAGTGCTTTGCCTACAAGTATGTCTGTGTGCCACTGTGTACCTGGTGTCTATGGGGCCTGGAAGAGAGATTCAATCCCCTGGAAATGGAGTTACAGACAATTGTTATATGGGTGCTGGGAATCAAACCCATCTTCTGCAAGAGCAATGAGTGCTCCTATCCACTGAAGTCTTATCACAAGCACCTAGGCTCAATTTATTTATTTTAAACAACGAGGTGATGAACTAATAATTTAGTCTTACTCCTGATCTAGTTATAAAAACAGTTAAAACCTGTCAACTTAACCACAATCTAGAACCACAAGGAAATAGTTTCAACCAAGGAGCTGTCTAGATCAGGTGGGCCTATAGGCATATCTGTAGGGGATTGTCTTGATTACTAACTGACATAAGAAGACCCAGCCCATTGTGAGCAGCACCACCAGGCTAAGAAGGCCTGACTCTACAGGAGTGGAGAAAGCCAGCTGAGTCACAGGCCAACAAGCAGGCAGGCAGCATGGACACTCCTCCCTCTGCTTGACAGTGGCTAGGACTCTTTTAAGTTCCTGCATTGCTCTCTCCACAATAATGAACTGTAACTGAAACTTCCAGCCAAATAAACCTTTCTCCTCACTAAGTGGCTTGTAGTCAAGGTATTGGTCACAGAAACAGAAACGAAAATAGGACACGCCTAATAAAACCAAATGCCAGCTGTACCTCATTCACCTCCAGTAATACAGGCTACACCACAGACTGTGTTACTCTCAGACAGTTCGTCAGTGCCTAAGTCATCTGTTTAATTAATTGTATAAGACTGATTTCTCATACCTTTTACACTATTTAAATGACCTAAGGATGCTGGCATCTTGGTTTGAACTACAAATAATGGCTAAAAAGAAAAAAAGCAGACTGCTTTACTGGCTTCTACCTTATCATGTGACACTATTGATTGGACAAGAATATAAACACCTCACCCAGGCAGTAGTGACACACACCTTTAATCCTAGCACAGGAAGGAAGAGGCAGGCAGATCTCTGAGTTCAGGGCCAGCCTGGTCTACAGGGCTAGTTCCAGGATAGACAGGGCTACACAGAGAAATCCTGTCTCAAAAATAAATAAATAAATAAATAAATAGATAAAACCAAACAAAAAAGGAATGCAAACACCTCTTAGACCCAACCATAAACGTCTTAAATTACAAATAACCACAGCTATAATTCTATTTCAACAAACACACAACTTCTGGATCTAAACAAAAGCAAAAATACGAATTATATTAGTGAACAAGAAAGTGTAGCCAATACCATTCTCAATGGTTACAATCTCTAAGCTTATCATCTTTAATAACACCATTTAAGATCATCTTCTACTGTGATCTGAACCAACTTCCCCAAGAATGACTGTTCAAGTCGACTTCCTACATCATTATTATTAAGTCAATCAACAAGTTCCTTCTCAGGAAAGACCCAGAATTCTACCAGTTTGCGAGCAGGAAATCTTAATTAAGCTCTCGTAATCCTACCAGTAGTATCAAAACCCAATTAAAATTCAAAACATTCTTCAAGACAATCAGATTAATCTTTTGCTTAAAGTCTCTCTTAAATGCCAAATTCTACTGTGTCCTTCAAGATGCCAGCTGTGATGTAATGACTATAAAAGCGTTTCTCAAGTCAGAGATTCCAGTGTATACACAGCGCTGCGATTGTTCCATACAACACAGAAACACTAAAAATGCGTTTTCCTTTTTCCAACAGTTGAAACCTGTAATTAGGTGTGAACAAACTTTGACTACAAAATTATGAACAGAATTACAAGTGTCCTATCCATTCAAATGGGAGACTTTTACACATTCCTATGCAGGATGGGCAAAGATAACTTTGTAAAGCATCACCAACCATGCTTCGAGTACCATCTACTTTTTTACAATATAGTGTTGACCAGCAACCCCACACCTCAGAATCACCAGGCACTAGTCTTTTACCTCCGAAAATCATGAACTACTCCAGACTGATACTTCGTCCACTAGATGGCAAAAACAAAACAAACAAACAAAAACCAAAAGGGATTTAACCTCCTACCCCGAATACTTCCTTTCTAATAACCACTTACTGGACCTCCATCTCTATCCTTAAGCACTCCCTTAAATGCCTTCAGTTCCTGTACACCTGCACCCACTTCTGTGCAACCTCATTTCACCACTTTGCCTAAGGATCCCGGTCCAGCTCCACCTCCCAACCAAGAACCTTAACTCTGTAAACACTCAACTCTCTAGGTTCGAATCCCAGCACCTCCAACAAGCCTCCCTACACGGGACTCCGCCAGGCTCAGCAGCAGAAACTCGTGGGTCAAGCACACAGGGGCTGCTAAGCAAACCCACCAGACGAAGTCGTTGCTTTTGTCCTCGTAGGAGTTGAGGAGCCCGTTACAAAGCGGCACGAGCAGAGGTCGCTTCCTACTGTTACTGCCGAGGCTGGAGCTGCTCCCTCCAACACCGGCGCTGGGCCTGGCCGCGCAGCTGAGCCGGGACTGGCCCGCGGACACCGCCCCGCCGGCGCTCGCACTGCCAGACACCGCGGCCGCCACCAGCACAGGCCGCCCCGGGCCGCCGGAGCTCGCGGCCGGAGCCAGGCCGCCGGACACCAGCGTCGCCGCCGAGGCCGCCACGGACGGCGGCGACGGAGACGAGGATAAGGACGAGGAGGCGGAAGTCACCGAGGAGGCGGCCGAGGAGCCGGGGCTCGTTCCAGCGGAACCCGAGCCGGCCTGGCGGCTACCTGACATCGTGACTCCCTCCCTTGGCCCTGCGCTCCGAGGCGAGGGCCCGGGCGGACCGCGACCCTCCGCCGCCCCCGGCGCTCAGCTCCCGAGCATCCTGAGGACGCGCCGGGAGACGGGCCGGGGGAACAATAAAGTTAGGCTTTCCACCGCCGCCCCGCCGCCGCGTCCTACGCGAGGGGCGGGGGAAACTATCACATCCGAGGAGCCATGACTGCCGTGGAGGCCGCCGGGGCAGCCAACCCGGGCGCGCTGAGGCGGTCGTGCTTGCGCGCGAGCGACGGAAGGGGCGGGGCAGCAGAGCGGCTGCGCGCGCAGACGCCGGCGCCGGGCAGTAGCGAGAGGCTGAGCTTGTGGTTGTCCAAGTGGAAAGCTGATTTTCCTTCCTGACGTAGTAGAGAGATGGCCGTTTGCATGGAGCCAAAGGGTGGAAGGGGAAAGGACGGGGAATCTGCGCTAGAGGACCGGGAACGCTCGAAAAGCAACTGCTTAAGCGTGCCCCGGGTGGACGCTGGCGGATTGCCCAGCAAAAACCGGCGGTACCAAGCAGTGGTGTTGCGCATGCGTGTGAGCGAGCGCGCATGCGGATATGGATTATTATATGGAAAATACCAAGCCCACTTGTCGAGGTCTCCTGCGGCTTCGCGCTTTTTCACGATTGTGTGGCAGGAATAGGATTTGTTTTCGTTTAGATTTTTTTTTTCTGTTTAGATTTTGAAGTTCTATTAGGAGGAGTAAGGGGCCAGGGCAGTGAAAAGGGTTAAGAGCCTTAGGTTTCAATCAAACATTTGATAATACCAGAAATTATTTGATTCTTGTCACTTATCTAAATTATCTCCAACCTTTTGTAAAATCTCATTGATAACTCCCTCTTTGTTGGCATAGAAGCAGCAGTACTCGCCTAGTTTCATACAACGTCCCCCCTGGGAAATGAAAACTAAGTCTAAACCTGGCCCATTTAGGACAGCTTTTGTCAGAGCCTCTGTCTGGACATGAAGCAGATAGAATTCAACGTGTCTAGTGTCTACATCTGTCTGATGATGTATCTCTTGTAGGCTCCTTTATCCTCTGATTAGGGATACAGTACTCAGGGCTACTGTCCTTATTTCTTCAGTCACTGGACCACAGAGAGCAGCAACCCAAGGGGGAATAAGAGATGGCCACCTTATGGTCTGGAATAAGCATACACTTGGAGTATATACATAAAACTGGATTATTCTACACATTCCCAAGTGTTGGGAATTAAATCACTGTGTTTGGAACAGTTCTTAGAAACTCTACACTCCTGAAATAATCCATGCAAGATAGTTACTGATAATCACACCAATTAAGCATATTAAAAGTTTTACGTCCCTTTTATTGATGGCCAGATGGAGAGTGGTCTCATATCTTTGAAAATTCTCTTGGTGCTCTAGTTTAGGGGTACAGAGTTTTTAAATCAAAACCCACAAAGACCATAATTTACATCAAAGTTAGAGTCAATTGTCTTTGAAACGTTTATTTCTGGCAGAGCATAGTAATTATTTTAGATATAACATCAATTATCATTTAGTTTATTTTTGAGCTCTTGGAACAGTTAGGTCCATGTTAGCTGACTCCTCTCATAGGACATTGGATTTGTCTATTCAAAGGCAAATACGGATAGGCTGGCTAACTGGTACCAGGGAAATGGAGAAGAAAACTTCTTTAAGGTCCAGGATATATAGAGCTGGGGATCTGGTGGGAGGAGGCTGAGCAAAGTATACAGATTTGGAACAGTAGGTTGGGTGATTTCAATCCATTTATTTATATCCCAGAGATCTTGGACTGGTTGATAATCTGAGGTCCCTGGTTCATAGACAGGTAGGAAAGGCATGTTCTAAGCCAACTGGCATGGGCTGAGGATGATAATTATCTTTTGTTTTGTTTTTTGTTTGTTTGTTTGTTTTCGAGACAGGGTTTCTCTGTGTAGCCCTGGCTGTCCTGGAACTCACTCTGTAGACCAGGCTGACCTTGAACTCAGAAATCCACCTGCCTCTGCCTCCCAAGTGCTGAGATCAAAGGCATGCACCACCACCACCACCACCACCACCGGGCGATAATTAACTTCTAATAGCCTCTTGATATGAGGAACAATTCCCCCTCTAGTTTTTTGGTTCATGGGATATCAGGAGACTCTTCTCCGTGTGGCTGTAGCCAAGAGTGTTACTCTCAATTGGTTGGTGGGTGGTGAGCTGTTAAGGCAGGGAGATTTGTCTCAGTTTATATCTTAGGAAACAATGTTGCAAGTCCTGAGAGCAGGGGCCCTGTGTCTGAATTTGTTTGCATTGTGGAGTCTGGAGGAGCTAGAAGATATTGTTTAGACAAAGAAGCAGTTAAACTAAATTGGTAGGGAGATATATAGGAAATTTAAGTTTCTTGAGGAGAAAGGTGATCATGATGCCTACTTTTCAAAGATTTCTACACAGAAAGAGAGAGGGCAACCAGAGACCACCAGGAAGGAGTGAATCATGAATTCTGGCCCAAAGCCTTTGGTTGGTTAGTTATTTAGGTGTGAGGTGATAGTCCTTAATTATGCCAGTGGCTCCTTTACTGGCATCTTTTTATTGGTAACCAGCCCCAGTCTTCATTTTTGAGGATCTCTCCTATTGGCCATGAGAAGTATAAGCAACAGGAAGTTGAGCTGACTGGAAAGCAGCCAGCACAACCTTTGCCAGCTTGCCTGTGGCGCAGTCAGCCGCCAAGGCATCTCGCCTCTGCCCTTCAGTGTCTCGGTTGGCATCGGTTGGCATGTTTAAAGTATTTTTGTGAATGTCCAAAGCTGATTGAATGACAACAGAGTAAGTGGATCAAAAGGTTGTATGTTCTGAAACTTTGGGAGAGGGGAGGCAGTAATCACTCAGAAAAATAACCCAAGATAGTGTTTGGGCCCTGAAGAATCTCAGCAGTCTTAAGACAAATTAGTCACATTAGTGGTTGTTGATCTGCACCCAAGTACCATCATGAGATACAGATGAAAAGATGAAAAGCGGTCAAGGCCTGCGAACTTGTGTATACATTGGGGTCTTAATCAGGATGCTTGGATGGGAAAGCTGCCTTAAAACCAAGGCCAAAAGGGCCTTCCTTGCCTCTGTCCTAATAAGGTCTCCCCTTTCATCTGAAGTAGAAAGAGTTGGAAGAAGTTGCTGACCATCATCCAAGTGTAAAGGACAGATTCCAAAAGTGCAGTTAGGGCTTGGAGCTGATCAGAAAGATGTGGGCCTGGGTCTTCCAGTCACAAAGATTTGGAGTCCTCCTGCCCAGGAAGACCTAGTGCCTTCTGCAAAAGAAAAACCAGAGTCAGTGAAATCACATGAAACAGACCAGCCACTGCCTGCCCTGGGGTGCCTGGAAGGGCTGCCACCTTCTGGCTTAGACCCTGGCTAGGGTCTCAGGGACCCTACCATGTGAAGCAAACCCCATCTGGGAATTCTCCATTTCCAGGCAACAGCATCTCACTGCAGAGCCCTAGGCAGGAGAGGCACTGGGCAAGGACCGGGGTGTGTAGCCTCACAAGTGGATTAGTGTAACTGAAAATTTGTCATCCTACTGAAGAAAGGAGACAATTTTTTTGGCAGACAAAAACCACTGACAATATACGAGGGAGTTACCTACTGGCAGAGTCCTGTGAAACTGGCAGAATTTTTAATCCATCAAGTTAAGCAGAGTGAATACAACCCCACCCCACTTCAGGGAGATGAGACATAACACCAACAACAAAATCAAAAAAGATAACTTCCTGAGCCAAACTTAACCTCATGTGTTCAATCATTCACACACTAGGTGGTCATTCACTCAAGCAATACTGAAACCACATCTCTCGTGAGAGACAGAACCGGGATACAAGTCTCCACTATTAGTCTCTCAACTTATTGTGGGAAACTGGGGAAGAATTTCCTGTTGGAATTTTCTCCCCAAGCCTGGAAGAGGACTTCCAACGTAGACTCACCAGAAAGGGCCTGTCTTTCTCAGAAGGTTCTCCGTGGGGCTCATCTTCCTTAATCAGGATCACAACAGAATTCAGTACACACACCCAAGTGTGTGTTTTTCAGGGCTTGGTTTAGTAGGCAATATACATAGTACAAATAATTGAGCACAAAGTATAGGGAACGACTCCAAAGATAACTCCTGGATCACAATATCATGATGCCAGAGTTAGAGACAAACAATGGATAATTTAACTTTGTGTGTGTTGAGTGTAGGGTAAGAAAACATTCAAGTAGGCATAACCAGGAAATGATTGAAAATGCAGTCTAAGTTAAAAGAGAAAGGTCAACACGTGAGAGAATTTTTTTTTTTTTGGAAATTGGTAAAAGGGTGACATCAATCATAAGTAGTTCTTGATGAATTGCACTTTGTATTATTCTAATAAAATATCCAATATGAACTATTAAAGAGGTTTACTCATAGTTTGAGGGGTTAAAATTCCAAGATTGGGTAGCCAAATCTGCTGGACCTCCAGTGAAGGTCAAATTGGTACTGTCACAATTTGGCCAAAAGCCCAAAATGCAATAGTTTGATACAAAGGGGCTGCCTTGGTTAGGGTTTTATTGCTGTGAACAGACACCATGACCAAGTCAACTGTTGTAAGAACATTTAATTAGGGCTGGCTTATAGGTTCAGAGGTTCAGTCCATTATCATCAAGGCAGGAACATGGCAGCATCCAGGAAGGTATGGTGAAGGAGGAGCTGAGAGTTCTATGCCTTGATCTGAAGGCTGCTAGCATAATACTGGTTTCCAGGCAGCTAGGATGAGGGAGGGTCTTACAACCCACACCCACAGTGACACACCTAGTCCAACAGGGTCACACCTTCTAATAGTGCTCCCTGGGCTGAGCATATACAAACCATCACATTCCATTCCCTGGCCCCCATTGGCTTGTTCAAACATATGAGTCTTTGGGGGCCATACCTAAACATAGTATAAAGCAAAATACTTTCAGTCCAAATTCATAAGTCCCCATAGTCAATAGCAGTCTGAACAATGTTGAAAGTTCAAAGTTTCTTTTGAGATTCATCCAATCAATCCCTTAACTGTAATCCCCAAAGCAAGACAGGAAACTAGCTGGGCACACTCCAAACTCCTTATTTTCATGTTTGATGTCAAAGCAGTCTTCAGATCTCCAACTCTTTTGTCATCTTCATTGACTGCAACAAACTTCTTTCTCCCAGGCTGGTTCTACTCCCTGTCAGCAGCTTTCCTCAGCAGATAGCCCATGGCTCTGGCATCTTGAGCATCTTAGGATCCTCAAGGCAACTTCAATGTTACAGTTTCTTGTTTCAAAGTCACAGTTTCTTGTTTCAATGTCTGGGATCCACACCTGATCTTCTGGGCTCCTCCAAAGGGTTGGCATCACTTCTATAGCTCTGTCTTCTGTAGCACTTTAAGCTCAGATTAATCCACTCCAATGCTGCTGCTGCTGCTGCTGCTCTCGGTGATCATCCCATGGTACTGGCATCTCCAATACACTGGGGTCTTCCACTGCAACTAGGTTCCACCAATAGTTTCTCACAGGCTCTCTTTATAGTGCCAAGCCTCAATGCCTTTGGATGACCCAATCAGTCCTGGGCTGTCAACTGCTGCTGGAGCTGCACCTTCACCAATGGCCTTCCATGGCTTCTCACAGTGCCAAGCCTCAGCTGTTCTTTATGATGCCTTCAAGCCTTCAAAACCAGCACCACCTGGGTGACTCTTACACATAACCAAGTACAGCTGCAGCACTAGATACAACCTTGGCTATCTCTAGAACATAGCTTCTTTGTGCTCTCAGAAAACACTTCCCAGAAGATTTCATCTCAGTAATTCTGGTCTCTTCTTAATTTCCACTATTTTCTTAGCTCCAGCTAACCAGCACCAATTGTCCCAGTAGTCCCTTTCATTCTGGACTCTAAAGCCAGAGACACATGGCTGAAGTTGCCACATTCTGCTGCTTGCTGGGGCTGGAACATGGACCCCTTTATTCTATTGCCAGCTTTCTGTTTTCTAACTCCTTCACTACCCAAGTTTGGCTGTCCTGGATTTTGCTCTGTAGATTGACCTCGAACTAGGAGATGTGCATGTCTGTCTCCGGAGAACAAAGGTGTGTACTACTATGCCTGGATTTAAGATTTTCTTCACATAGAACTTGTTCTGTCCCAAGCTGGCCTTGAACTCAGAGATCTGCTAGGCTTTATCTCCTTGGATTAAAGGTTTATACTGCCAAGACCTAAATTTAGCTGGATGGGATCATGCCCCAAGGTTACCACTCCCTTAATTCAATTTAATATCTTTGAACGCAGGATTCAACTCCATTTCACTTCCTGGTGCCCCTTTAATACTCAAGCCATATGTTTTATACTTTCCCTTTCTCAGTTTACTATACTTGTTTAAAATGCTCTTCATGAGACTTAACCAGTGAACAAAGTCTATGATGGGTGTTTCTGAGACTTCTTTTGTCAATGCAATTAATCTGAGTCTCTTCACCTTAGCCTCAGACTCTTCAGACAAGAGCAAAAAGTAGCCACATTCTTCATGAAAATACCACAAAAACAGTCTCTAAGTCACATTCTGAAATTCTCCACTAAAACCTCTTAGGCCAGGTCTACACAGCTCAAATTACCCTCAGCAACAATGTCTTGTGTATTCCTGCTAGGATGGCCCATTAAGTCCCATTTAAAGCATTTCACCGCTTCCTAAATCCAAAGTCCCAAAATCCACATTCTTCCAAACAAAAGCATGGTCAGGCTGAAAGATCCGAAGAAAATGTAACAGGCCTCAAAGACCCTGAAACTGGAAAGAGATTTCATTATTAGTAGAAAGCCTTTACATAGCTGAACAGAATAGCCTGAACATTTCTTGAATCTGTGTGCTTGCCCCTACTGTTCTTTAAATGCATGTATTTGCCAACTGATATAGCTCACTGCCAAGAGTTTGAGGTTTGGTTGATGGATTGAGA
>LR749505.1:2140645-2230775 GCA_902729485.2 Mus minutoides | reverse complement strand
CCATAAAAACTGGGTCCTCTCTTCCCTCAGGGTCGACTCCTCTATCCACTTCCGGGATATGAGTCGTCCCCAGAGCTCTGGCTTTCCCCGAATAAAGCCTCATGTGATTTGCAGCAAGCCTGGTCTCATGTGAGTTCTTGGGGGATTCGCCAATATCCCGTGACTTGAGTGGAGGTCTCCCTACGGGGGTCCTTTCATTGTGAGTTGCATCAGATTGGCTCCTGTCTGTTTTGGGGGGACCACTAACATGTTCCTGGTGCTACATTTTGGTGTATTGGCTGGGAATAATCTAGAGACACCGGTCTTGTTGGGGATGTAACCTTGAGACTGGAGCTAGGCTCCGGTTGGGGGTAGGGGGCAACTTGGAAACTAGTGCTAGGTAACAAACAGCCTATTAGTTTACCTGAGTTTAAACTTAGGTCAGGTTCTCTAAAATGAAGTCTGAACTTAAAAGACTTGGCCTCTCAAGAGGAGCTGAGAGT
Source organism: Mus minutoides (assembly GCA_902729485.2). Lineage (NCBI taxonomy): Eukaryota > Metazoa > Chordata > Mammalia > Rodentia > Muridae > Mus > Mus minutoides. Next base: position 2,230,293 of record LR749505.1, on the reverse strand, counting down.
TCTACATCTTCATCTGAAGGCTGCTAACAGAATACTGACTTCCAGGCTGCTATGATCAGGGTCTCAAAGCCCATGTCCACAGTGACACACCTACTCCAACAAGGCCGCACTCAAGTGCCACTCCCTGGGCCAAGCATATACAATCCATGACAGGGCCCAACAAATACTTGGCGTGGTCTAACTTTATAATAGCCTGCTCATGGGAGGATGGGTTGTTCTCCCTAAAACCATCATTAATCCCTCTCCAGACAATACTTTTTATAATCTAAATGTCCTCCATTATACCCCCCAAAGGTTCTATCACTCTAACACAAACTGGGGGCCAATCTTCCAGTACATATATCTTTAGTAATAACATGAAAACTATACTCAAGCCACACTAAGAACATTTCCTGGCCCCATTAGTCTCAAACATTGTTGTTGAGAATAGACATCCATACAGTTTATTTTTAAACTACAAATTCCTAGGTTCTACCTCAGAGCTTCTGACTATAGGCCTGGTGTAGGGCCAGTGAATATACTTTTCCCTAATATCCAGATGAGTCTAATGCAGGTAACTTGAATTGTGAGTTAAGTCAGTTTGGACTATATAATGAGAATCTGTATTCAAACAAAAAAGAAAAAGAAATGTAAAAACACTGATGTAAAATGTAGAGAGTATAAGAGAAATAAAGTACTCTCTTCCAGAAGTGTATTCCAATGAGGAGAGGTGATATAACCCCACGTCTCCTAGGAACAAATCATGAGAATTTGGAGCAAAAAAAGAGTTGAGCAAATATGATGCAATCAATTTCCCCTCATACAGTACACAGTTTCTGCTGTCAAGACCTGTTGGGAAAGCAGAGAAGAGGAAGCATGGTGCACACAAGAGCATGCATGCACCAAACACAAGGAGGCAAGACAACTCAGGAGAAACAATGAATAGAAAGGTTTAAATACTGAAAACAAAGCATACTAAGCCTAAATAATTAACAGAATCCCACAGTGTTAAATGTGTTTATCCTGTGAGCTATGTTATAAATACACACACACACTACACACACACACACATATGTATATATGTATATATATATATATATATATATGTATGTATATATGTGTATATATATATATATATATATATATATATATATATATATATATATGACAAAATCCAAAATTTAGCAAAAGAAGAAAAGGAGTCTGACAAGGGAACTGAACTAACTTCCGGATCTATTCTTGAGGCAAATATCCAAATACAGTGTGTTAGGGAGACAAGGGTGCTGTTTTCTACCTGCTGCATGCTTTGTGTTTTGTAAGCAGCCTCTGAATCCAGCCTAGAAAACCCAAGGCCTGATTGCTCTGCAGCTGTCTAGTCAAGTCTCTTAAGAGAACAATAAGCTCCTGTTGATTTTTTAAGTTAATGTAGTATAATTGACATGCATTACTGTTGTGACAGAAACATAGTATTAAAGAGATAAACTGAAAACTAGGCCTGATTCTGCAGGCCTATGCTAAGACACCTGAGGTCAGAAGCTTGCAAATGTAAACTCATCCTAATCAACAGAGCAAGTTCAAGGACAGGGTAGGCCAGCAAGCTTCCTCACAAAAATGACAGAGGCTTAAAGGAGCCAGGTTGGAGCTCAGCCCTTAGTACCAAACCCAAACAAACGAGACTAAACTCATAAGGAAAGGGAGAAATGTTTTTGTTCATTCTCAGAATGAGAAACAGAAATCTTTGTGACCCAATAACAATGTACCTAGTAGGAAGTAACCCGTTAAATCCAGAGGTGGAGTTATGATTCACTCAGAGAACTGTAATTTACTTGACCTACTATTTGAAAGCATGTATTTGTCTGGAAACATCTAGCCCACCATTTTCATTACATGAGAATTTGCCATTATCTTGGTAGGTAAAACCCTAGACATCTCTGAGAGGAGTTAGACTAACAGCACCAAAGCCCTGGCAAGTCAGCCACCACACTCTAAAGTGAATTTTCCTTATTTAAGCACTTCCGACACAGGATGCTGCTTCCAATGTTATCCAAGGTGTTGCAAAAATACATCCTGAACCAATCAGAAGTATTGTAACAATGAAGATGATAGGAAGAGTTGTATTAATGTGAACAGGTACTTTAGAAATATTCACCGAATTAAGAACAATCGCCATTCACTGAAAACTTGGGTGAATGTGTGTACGTTCCATGAAGACATTGGAAGGTTTGGTTCCACTGAACCTTATAAGGCAAATCAAAATGAAGTGTGATAAAGTCCACAAGAGCAAAGCAGTTGGTGTCATCTGATTTTTTTTTAAATTAACTTGCATTTAAACTAAAGAAGATAATGTTACTGGTCTCATCCGTAAGCATCTGTTCTTACTTACCAGGCCACGGTCACCTGATATGGTCAAAAAGAATTAAGTCAGACCGAATTGAGGGGTCACAGCACAACCAGGCTGAACAATTTTATTTACATCAATCAGACTTTTTAACACTTTTATCAGAAACAATAAAATAGCAATTGCCAGGATACAATGATGTTTGCAAGTTATACAGGGTACACAAGATTAATGTCTAAGACCAATTGTACTGTCAAGCTTTCCTTTCTTGACTATTCAGGGAACATACAGAGAAACAGAAAACGAAGTGAATGCTTCGCTGCCTGAGGGAGTAACATCGGTCTCCCAGGAACACTCAGGGGCACATCGTACCCCTGGAGCCATGAACTGTAACCTGGAAAAGCTCTGATGCAAGTCTGTCGAGGCACTGAGGCCAACCTAACTCCATGGTTCCCTGAACTCTCCTTGAACTTCAGTGCCCAAACCTAACTAAGCAATCTAGGCAAACTCTAAAGATAGAATCAAGAAATGTTAAAACAGTCCATTGTCAGCCGGGCGGTGGTGGCGCACGCCTTTAATCCCAGCACTCCGGAGGCAGAGGCAGGCAGATTTCTGAGTTCGAGGCTAGCCTGGTCTACAAAGTGAGTTCCAGGGCAGCCAGGGCTACGCAGAGAAACCCTGTCTCAAAACAAAACAAACAAATAAACAAAACAAAACAAAACAAAAAAACAGTCCATTGTCATTTACAGCTTGTGTCAAGCCATTTTCCTAAATCATGAGTGATTTCTTTTTCTGCCTAGCATCCTATGTATAATTGCTGAGAATTCATACCTCTTCCAACTCCCATTCCTATCATAGTAAAGATTATTCTACATTCTTATTATGTCTTAATATAAAATACAGTCAAGAAAAAAACTGAATTAAGAGGAAAGGGGACTTTTTAGGGGAACAAAACAATTGCAAACTGACTTTAGTTCCTAGAATAAATGATGTGCCCCTTTACCATGATCTTTATAGGTATGTCTAGTCTCCTTATACTCAGTATTTCCTTCTAGTTTCTCATGTTGTTGGAGTTGGGATTCTCCTGGCATGGGGTTCTGTGGATGAAACTCAAGCCATTAAGCTTGGAAGCCTGTAAAAGTATGAGGCTATTCTATGCTCTATCTCTGAAATAATGGCACAAGAGACCTGGTATATTTATTAAAGGTTTTGGGCACTAAGATGGGCAGATGCTGATTTATTCTAACCTGACTATACTGGCCTGGCCTGCATGCCAACCATGTGTCCTGTTACCTGCCACCTTGGTCTCACGATGACCTCCTTCATTTTCTTCCTCAAGATGACTCCCTACTCTCCTTCGTCTATGTGAGACCCCTTCTCACTCTCCAGCCTGGAAGTCCTGCCTTCTTCTCTCCTGCCCAGCTATAAGCTGATCAGCTCTTTATTGACCAATCAGAAATGATGGAGAACAATGTTTTACAAAAGCCTGAGTCAGTAAATGCTTCATAATAATGATAATACCAAGTCTGCACTCCACTCGGATCACCAGGCACATGAAAATACACAGAAACATTCCCCCAACAGTTGAAAGTGTCTTTACTGACTAATGCCTCTCTCTGTCCCTCTGATTGGTTGGTTGTTTCTGTGACCAAGCTTCATGAGGAGACTCAACTGATAGCACAGAGAGATGATGTATAAAATTAAGGAAATGGCATAGTAATCCATAAAAAATGAGTTTGTATGTGATGAGTACAGAAGACTGTAATAAAAGATGTGTACTATTGAATTATGCAACAAATTAGTAACGTTAACATAGCAATAAATTATGGGTCTATATAAGCAACTGGGATTAAAATGATTAGATATTTGAACATAAAGTTTTTAGTTCTATTTATATTAGCTTGGATGAGAAACTAGCCTGGGAGTATCTTTAACCTTTAAAGGTGATGTCAACTTAAAGCAAACGTTCTTTCTATTTGCTGCATTAATGCAACAGTTCTTATACTCTTACTTTGCACTGGCAGATACACAGGTGTTTCTTTTCTCACACAATGAATCCTCCCACGTAGAGCCTTGGGCATCTATCATTAAACCAGTTCATCACCTACATTTGCACTTACCAACTTGCAGTAAGACTAGAAACTGATACTATCTCACTTTCAGTTTGGAAAAATTAGGTCAAAGCAGTAATCCTATTGTGCAAAAAACACTCCACCCTATGTTCAGTGACTGAGCATTGCTGGCCAAATAGAATCATCTGTGTTTGACTGTACCTCAACAAATATAAGAGCAAATCTTGGTTTTTAATTGCTTGAACCAGTCATTAAGATTTATACATACCAATTGTTCCTTGGTGTTACTAGATATAACTCTAGTTATATATCTTGCCAATAACTAGTTGTTGGTAAGAACTCGGGAGAAGCTACAGACAGAATTCTGTTTTGAAGATCCAATTGAGTATTGGCATCCAGGGCGGTGTCAGTTACTGGGTGTGGGTGGCTTTTCAGTTCTTGCTACGACACATCACCACAAGTTTAATGTCATTGAACAATGTTCTGCTTCAGACGACAAATTCATCACAGCCTCACAAGACAAATCAAAAAACCTAGCAGGGCTATATTACCCAATAGACCTTCTGAGCAATCTGCTTCTAAACTCAATAAAGTTATTGGTGGATTCAAGATGATAGAACGACTCCTGATTTCTTTCCTACAGTTTCTACCCCCAGAGTTATCTCCTTTTGGGTTTTCTTTATTGTTTCTACTTCCATTTTTAGATCCTGGATGGTTTTGTTCAATTCCATCACCTGTTTGGTATTGTTTTCCTGTAACTCTCTAAGGGATTTTTGTGTTTCCTCTTTAAATGCTTCTAGTTGTTTACCTGTGTTTTCCTGTAATTCCTTCTTAAAGTCCTCCATCATCATTACGAGAAGTGACTCTAGATCCATGTCTTGCTTTTCTGGTGTGATGGTTTATCCAGGAGTTGCCATGGTGGGAGAGTTTGGTTCTGATGATGCCAAGTAACCTTGGTTTCTGTTGCTTCTCTTCTTATGCCTGCCTCTTGCCATCTTATTACCTCAAGTACTTGCTGTCCTCAATATATCTGATTGGAGCCTGTTCTTCTTATAATCCCAGTTGATTCTGGACTCCTCAGAGTGCAGCTTTCACTGTGATCCTTTGATTGTGGTCTCCTATGAACCTGAGATTCTGGGTGTGTCTGAATTCTTGGCAGTCAAGTTCTACTGAGACCCTGAAATACTGGTGTGACATAGCTCCTGTTATCCTGGGATACTGTTGTCCTAAGATCCTGGGCGTGTTACAGTGCCTGGGAGTGGCGTCTCCTTTGAGGAGTGTGGAGCTGTCTGGTCAGTGGTCCCAAGATCACATAGAGAGTCCTCTAGGGACCTTGAGGGTGTCCACCAACTCCACACCCAATGTGACCTGGTGCTGGCACCAACAGGAAGAGACTTGTGCCCCTGGTCTGGCTGATTTTCTGCTTCCCTAATGCTATCTCAGGTCCCAGGATTAGATTGGAACAGAAGTTGTGTTCCACTTAGCAGTGGTCCCAAGATCGCATGGAGAGTCCTCTAAGGAACGTGGGGGTGTCCGCCAACTCCGCGCCCAAGGTGACCCAGTGTTGGGACTGTGCCCCTCTTAGACACCTTCTTTACTCAAAAACCTGGATCCTTCGATAGAGTCTCCTTGGCCTTTACCATCTAGGGCTCTTAGGTTTGATTTATAGTTATTCAGATTTGGCTAAGAAAATGGAGACCTGGAAGGAGACAGAACCAGCTGCTGAATGTCCAAGGAGACCAGCACAACAACTGCTGCTTAAGAAAGTTTTCAGGTTCCACAAATAGTAAAAACAAGTCTTCCCCCCAGTACTTCCTGACCACGAGGCAGCCTAGTTACAAGAAGAATGCTGAAAAACAGTTTCAGTGAAGTAGCTGGATATAAAATTAACTCAAACGAAGGAGAAAAGGAGGCATTTTTACCGGGATAGTTATAGAGAGAATGGTCACAGAGAGAGAAAACAAGCTAAATGCAAGTCAAGAGAGGTTGAGTTAGAGAATTAAAAGGAGCCAGAGATTAGAATATATTGCCAAAGTTAGTATGAGGAACAGCAGAACAATTCAGAAGATACTGAGAGAAGACAGGTTTAATCAGTCAGCTTGGAAAAGAATTTGAGCCAGTACAGCTGAGTTGAACCAGCCAGCCCAAGTTCACAAAGAGCTAGAACGTGTGAGCTTATTCAGCAATAAGTCTTAGAAACTGAAAATATTCTAGGCCAATATTAGATTGCTTGGGGGCTAGAGGCTTCCAGGGCTAGGCCTAGGTTAGCAGACTAAGGCAGTAAGCTTCGGAGACAACAATTGCATCAGGCAAATAAAAGATATTTTTACACTGAAGCAACTTGAGAGTTGATGTAAGCTCATAGTTTGAGAGGGTGTGTGTCATTGAGGCAAAGAAAACATGGCAATGGGAGCCTAAGGCTGCTGGTGACGTTGAGTCTGCAGTCAGGAAGCAGAAAGAGATGAAAGTTCACACTTAGTGTGCTTTTTCCTTTCCCCCTTTTTATTCAGCCTATGGCCCCAGCGAAGAGTGGATCTTTACTCCAATCTCACCCCTCTGAACACTCTCACTGAGATGCACAGAAGTATGTCACTCAGATCATTTAAAATGCAGTCATGTTGACAGTGAAGATTGCTCTGGTTAGGATTTCTGTCAACTTGACACAAGTTAGACTCATCTGGGAAGAGGGGCCCTCAACTGAGAAAATGTCTCCATCAAATTGGCATGAAGGCAAGTCTGTTCCTATTCTTGGTAAAGGATTGACATACATGGGGCTCAGACCATCTATATAGGTGGGCAATCCAGGAACTATTACTCTTCCATAACGTTTCCAGATGGCACCTTCTCTTTGCTTGGTTTTCTCCTCCCCTCTACTAAGTTTTTCACTTCCTTTATTCTGAGAGGACATCTTTAGTAAATAATTTCTATAACAATTCTCATCACAGACTTTTGCTGCTAGCAAGTATCAAAGATTTTACGCAGTCTGAAAAAGTTGCTTAAGAATAACATAATAACTAAAGGAACGCCAGAGAGTGTTACTTCTGCTCAATAACAGGTGCCAAAATTACCCTAGCACACCGAAATGGTTTGAATATGCTTGGCTTATGGGAAGTGGCACTCTTTAGAGGTATGGCCTTAGTGGAGGCCTTGTTAGAGGAAGTATATCACTGTGGGGGTGGGCTTTGAAGCTCCTATGCTCAGGCTCCCCCGAGTGTGGAATAAAAATCACCTCTTGGCTCCCTTCAGACCAAGATGTAGAATTCTCACCTCTTCTAGCACCATATCTGCCTGGATGCTGTCGTCATGCTTCCCACCATGATGATAATGGACTGAACCTCTGTTACTGAAAGCCAGCCCCAATTAAATGTTTTTCTTTATAAGAGTTGCTGTAGACCGGGCTGGAGAGATGGCTCAGTGGTTAAGAGCACTGACTGCTCTTCCAGAGGTCCTAAGTTCAATTCCCAGCAACCACATGGTGCCTCACAACCATCTGTAATGGGATATGACACTCTTTTCTGATGTGTCTGAAGATAGCTACAGTGTACTCACATGTATACAATAAAATAAATAAATAAATAAATAAATAAATATATAAATCTTTTAAGAAAAAAGAGTTGCTGTGTGTACTGGCTAGTTTTTGTGTCAACTTGACACAGCTGGGTTATCACAGAGAAAGGAGCTTCAGTTGGGGAAATTCCTCCATGAGATCTAGCTGTGAGGCATTTTCTCAATTAGTGATCAAGGGCCCCTTGTGGGTGGGACCATCTCTGGGCTGGCAGTCTTGGGTTCTATAAGAGAACAGGCTGAGCAAGCCAGGGGAAGCAAGCCAGTAAGGAACATCCCTCCATGGCTTCTGCATCAGCTCCTGCTTCCTGACCTGCTTGAGTTCCAGTCCTGACTTCCTTCAGTGATGAACAGCAATGTGGAAGTGTAAGCCGAATAAACCCTTTCCTCCCCAACTTGCTTCTTGGTCATGATGTTTGTGCAGGAATAGAAACCCTGACTAAGACACTGTGGTTATGGTATATCTTCACAGCAGTGAAACCCTAACTAAGACAGAAGTAATGTGGTGGCTTGTATATGCTTTGCACATGGGAAATGGCACTATTAGGAGGTACAGCCTTGTTGGAGGAAATGTGTCACTGTGTAGGTGGGCTTTGAGGTCTCCTAGTACTCAAGCACTATCCAGTGAGGAAGAACCTCCTCCTAGTTGACTGAGGAAGACAGTCTCCTTCTGCTGCCTGAGGATCAAGATATAGAGCTGTAGGCTCCTCCAGTACCATGTCTGCCTGGATGCTGCCATGCTTCCTGCCGTGAGAGTGGACTGAACCTATGAAACTGTAAGCCAGCCCCAAGTAAATTTTGTCCTTTTTAAGAGTTGTATTGGTCATGTTGTCTCTTCACAACAGTGAAGCCCTAATTATGACACACACCAACTACTGAAAACTAAGGATACCTTATAGGAAAAATTCTGTTAGGCCTTAGATATCAGGCAGTGGTTTTCCATGACTCCAAAGAAAGCCCAAGTGAGGAGAGCCATCCATGCCTTTGCCTGAAAAGCTTCCAGGTTGGGTGCTTGGAGGGGCACCTACACTTTGCTGGCTAGGCTTGCCCAGCTAAGGAGGCAGGGTGGGACTCTGAGGAGCAGCTAGAAAACCAATACTTAGAATCTCTATCTATTGTGATGTGGGAAAATAGATCTGCCTGGATCTTATGAGAGCTAGAGTTTCTTGGCATGTCTTTACATGAGTCCAAGCCGTGCCTATTCATGAGGAAACCAGCTGGGGCAGAAGAATCACAAGAAAAGCACAGAGGACTCATCCCCAAAGCCCTCCCAACATTGAGTGCCATCCCTAGATTGTCTGCTGCAGCAGCTCCTGCAAATTCCCCTGATCCGTGAGCCTTTGATCATGTTTTTCTTTTCTTTTCTTTTTTTTTTTGAAGGAGTCATAAACAGCATTTATTACCTTAGCATATCATACTGGTCTTGTTGCTGTTCCTTCACATTTTCGTGGTTTTCCATTGCCCTCCCTCCCATAGTCTGACAAGACAATCCATTCTTGAACTGTTAGCCCACAGCAGCAACACATATCCCTATGTAACACCATTCATTCAGAGTAAGATGCTGGTCCACAATGCCTTCCCTACAGAAGTTCAATGGTGTCGAAAGAATTTGTAATACACCAGACCGACCAGGATGGCTAGCTCCAGCAAGATGATGACGGAGAGCAGCAACTTGTTGGTTATCACTTTTCTGGACATTGAGCGAAGAATCTTCCGGCTTTTGCTCAAGTTTTCATTTGTGTTTACCAGTCTGCTCTTGGTACGTTCCAACTGGTCTCGTTGCTCCCCCAACTCTTCTATGATTTCTGAACCAATTTGGTCAGTTTCTGTGGCAATTCGATGAGAATGCTCAATGCTGGCTTTCAGTGCCTTGTAGAAGTAATGCTCTTTGAGGCTGTAGTCGATTCAAATGCTCATTCTCCAAGGCATATGAGCCATACTTCAGGTCTCCTCGGCCTCCAGGTGTGGTTGTCAAAGGTGTACTTCTCACCTCACGGTGGAGTTTAGCAAGGTCCTTCCGGTAGTTTCGCAGCTTAGACATCATGGGATTACGGAAAGTCAGGGGTGCATATCGTAGTTCTTCCTCCATCTCTGCCAACGTTTCATTTGCTTCCTGTTGCTTTTCATCAAAATCTCTGACCAGCTTCTTCTTCTCTTCTGTCCCGCGGTCCCCAGCAGCCGTTCCTGCACCCCTTGTAGGTCTTCCAGGAGGCCGCGGAAGATCTCGTGCAGCTTCTCGAAATGCTCGCAGGAGGCGGCGGAGAGCTGCGGCCACTGAGTCTCCGGGCTCTGGGCCCACTCCCACCTCAGCAATCAGCTGCCTAGCCCGAAGCTGCAGTCACCTGAATTTCCTTTAAATACTGTTTGGTTATTGAGACTAATATATTTGGTAGATGATACCCAACCATAAATTAATCATTTATTCAAAAAAGGCTCAGTCATTTCGCCTCTCAGGAATAATAATGAATACTCATTCATTTAGTTGACAAGTATTGTCAACATCAATAATATTGACAATATTATTTCATCTGCTATACTGAGGACTGTAGTATCTATGGAAGTTTCTTCCTCATTGTGTATGTGTCAATTAAAATGTCAATCATTAAAGTTAAGTAGCTATATGGTATGAATCAAAGCAAAGTGGTAAAAATTGTATTTTGGTTAAATTAGTAAAAAACATTTCTAAGACTAGTGTTCCAAACTGTCAGTTAAGAGAGGACGTAGACCAAGAGAAGGGTTAGTTGATTGCCCTAGAAAAAGGCTATTATAACATATGCTAAGGCACAATAAGAGTAATGTCCAGACTAAATTTTGAAAGCTAGTTCACTAGAGTAGAATGCCAGAGGGAAGAGAGAGAAAGAAATCAGATAAGAAAGACAATGGTATGAATTGTGCGCACCCTTTCTCCAATTTCATGTATGGAAGCCTAGAACAGAAGGTTATAACTGTTTGGCTGACAGGGCTTCTGAGGGTTAATTCTAACTTGTCAAGTGGACTGGATTTAGAATCATGTAGCCAACATTTCCTTGGTGTGTCTGAAGACATTTCTAGAGAGGGTATCTGAATTGAAAGACCTTTCCTGAACAGGAGCAGTACCTGAACAGTACCATACTATAAAAGGAGAAAGTGTATTGAATGCCAATGTACCTCCCTCTGTGTTTCCTGACTGTATGTGCAATGTGGCCTCACTTTCCTGCTACTGTGCCTTCCTTGCTGGGATAGACTGCATCCCCCAAACGCTGGGCCAAAATAAACCCTTTCCCTCTAAATTTCTTCTTGTAAAGTATGTGGTTATTACAATAAGATATAATTAATATAGGATGTATAAAGGATAAGTAAGTTATAATGAAGCTATTAAGGTAGGTCTTAATCGACTTTAACTGATGTCTGATTAAGGAAGAATTTGGCCATACCAAAAAAAAAAAGCACAAACAAGCAAACAAACAAGACAAAAACAAACAAAAAACCCCTAAGAAGCAAACATACACAAACAAAACAAACAAAACCAAAAACCCTACCATGGATAGATGGAACAAAATGACTGTGTGGGACACAAAGGGAAATCTGCCACCAACAAGCTAAGAAGAACAGCCACAAGGGAAACTAAATCTATCAGTACTACAGTCTTAGACTTGTAGCTTTAGGTAGTGAGGAAATAAATGTCTTTTGTTCAGAAAGGCAGCGGTGCTTTGCTGTAGTAGCCTTGCCAACTAATACAGAGAAACAGGAGCCACTGATCAGAGATCTTTCTTCACAGAAACTGGAATCCCGTGTTCCATTTGTTTTACTAATATAAAATGTTTCTTTCTTGTTAAGATATAGAACTTGGTGGGGTTGGGTGAGAAAAACAGTTAAGAGTCAGTTTCTTTCCCATGAGAGGACAAATAATAATCAATGGTGTGGGGATAATTATATGTAATTCAGCTGAAGGCCCTGAAATAACCACTAAGAAACATAGGGTACAGTAAGCACCATGAAAAGCTATAAAAATGCAAGTCCTACCTATGAGGGACACAGGGCAATGCCCTCTTTAGGCATTGAGCTCTGTGTAAGACTTTGTATGACTGACAATGACAAGTCTTAGGTCTTCCACAGTCACAGAGTCTCTGGAGTTTGAATCCTCTCATCCATTTACCCTACTTCTGGTAATATTCAGGGACTGAGTCCCTTCCAGCTAGTCCTAGATAAAGCCAAACCCTCAAAAGCTTGGAGTATTTTACCTATAACCTAGTCTTAAGCCAGGCCAACTCAGAGATTTCATTCTGAGTCCCTCTGCCAAAGAATAGTTCCAACACTGGAAAACAACTCAAGAAAGGGGCTTCTGCTGAAAGCTCTAAGAAGGTTTTGCTTTGGCACTGAACTAGAAGCATGGGGTGTCAGATAGGGACCCAACCTGGTACTACCACAGTCTTGATATTACCCAACTACCACATGAGTCTAAGCATAGTGTAGATGAAACACTTAAGGAACGATTGGAAATGAAGTTCTAATTACATAATTTTACCCCTGAACTCAGCCAGGCCAGATAGTTCGTATTAGCCTCAATTCTAAAGCTATAAAGGCAGTCAATTTCTTTACTGATACCCTTCTATTTCACATTGTAAATGTCTTTAGTATCGTTCAGCTAGACCGTCAGACTCATGAATGTAATGAGTGTCTTCTCAGTTCTATTCCTAGTATCTGGCAAAATACCTGACTCACAGAGGATAGAGTCAACATTCGCTTCCTGAACGGACTCTGAGTTAATGGATTTTCATACTCAAGTGTGTTAGAGACTATTCAACGTTCTGTGTATATATGACTTTAAATATATCACAGATATATTTAAGTTTGGTGACTGCATGACTCAGAGAACTCAATATCATCCTCCAAATTTCATGACTTGAATTTTTAGTGGATGATGTCATTTTATATACTCTCATATACCCCCATAGCAAAAAATCTACCCAAAAGACCTATTTTCCACTCTTATCTGTGCCTATCCTTCTACCACCCCAGACCAGCAATAGTAGCACTCAGATTTGGAATCATCCTATTGATCCTTATGTGCCTTTTTCTTTCTTGGAAACTCTGTGTGCATTCTTCTTCTTCTTTTTTTTTTTTTCATATTAGATACTTTCTTCATTTACATTTCAAATGCTATCCCAAAAGCCCCCTATACCCTCCCCCTGCCCTGCTCCCATACCCACCCACTCCCACTTCTTAGCCCTGGCATTCCCCTGTACTGGGACATATAAAGTTTGCTAGACCAAGGGGCCTCTCTTCCCAATAATGGCCAACTAGGCCATCTTCTAAGCAGCTAGAGACAAGAGCTCCGGGGGTTCTGATTAGTTCATATTGTTGTTCTACCTATAGGTTTGCAGACCCCTTCGGTTCTTGGGTACTTTCTCTAGATCCTCCATTGGGGACCCTGTGTTCCTTCCTAGAGATGACTGTGAGCATCCACTTCTGTATTTGCCAGGCACTGACAAAGCCTCACAGGTGACAGGTATATCAGTGTCCTTTCAGCAAAATCTTGCTGGCATATGCAGTAGTGTCTACATTTGGTGACTGATTATGGAAAGGACCCCCGGATGGTCTCTGGATGGTCCATCCTTTCGTCTTACCTCTAAACTTTGTCTCTGCAACTCCTTCCATGGATATTTTTTCCCTATTCTAGGGAGGAATGAAGTATCCACGCGTTGGTCTTCCTTCTTGATTTTCTTGTGTTTTGGAAGTTGTATCTTGGGAATTCTAGGTTTGGGGGCTAATGTCCACTTATCAGTGAGCACATATCAAGTGACTTCTTTTGTGATTGGGTTACCTCACTCAGGATGATATCCTCCAGATATACCCATTTGCCCAAGAATTTCATAAATTCATTGTTTTTAATAGCTGAGTAGTACTCCATTGTGTAAATGTACCACATCTTCTGTAACCATTCCTCTGTTGAGGGACATCTGGATTCTTTCCAGCTTCTGGCTATTATAAATAAGGCTGCTATGAACATAGTGGAGCATGTGTCCTTATGACCAGGTGGAACATCATCTGGGTATATGCCCAGGAGAGGTATTGCTGGATCAATTGGTAGTACTATGTCCAGTTTTCTGAGGAAATGCCATACTGTTTTCCAGAGTGGTTATACCAGCTTGCAATCCCACCAACAATGGAGGAGTGTTCCTCTTTCTCCACATCCTTGCCAGCATCTGCAGTCACCTGAATTTTTGATCCTAGCCATTCTGACTGGTGTGAGGTGGAATCTCAGAGTTGTTTTGATTTGCATTTCCCTGATGATTAAAGATGTTGAACATTTTTTTCAAGTGCTTCTCAGCCCTTTGGTATTCCTCAGATGAGAATTCTTTGTTTAGCTCTGTTCCCCATTTTTTAATGGGGTTATTTAAATTTCTGGAGTTCAGCTTCTTGAGCTCTTTGTATATATTGGATATTAGTCTCCTATCAGATTTAGGATTGATAAAAATTCTTTCCCAATCTGTTGGTGGCCTTTTTGTCTTACTGACAGTATCTTTTGCCCTACAGAAGCTTTGCAATTTTATGAGGTCCCATTTGTCGATTTTTGATCTTACAGCACAGGCCATTGCTGTTCTGTTTGGCAATTTTACCCCTGTGACCATATCTTCGAGGGCTTTCCCCACTTTCTCCTCTATAAATTTCAGTGTCTCTGGTTTTATGTGGAGGTCTTTGATCCACTTAGACTTGATCTTTGTACAAGGAGATAAGAATGGATCAATTGGCATTCTTCTGCACGATTGGCATTCTTCTACCGCCAGTTGTGCCAGCACCATTTGTTGAAAATGCTGTCTTTTTTCCACTGGATGGTTTTAGTTCCCTTGTCAAAGATCAGGTGAGCATAGGTGTGTGGGTTCATTTCTGGGTTTTCAATCCTATTCCACTGATCTACCTGTCTGTTGCTGTACCAGTACCATGCTGTTTTTATCATGATTGCTTCATAGTACAGCTTGAGATCAGGCATGGTGATTCCACCAGAGGTTCTTTTATTGTTGAGGATAGTTTTTGCTATCCCAGGTTTTTTATTATTCCAGATGAATTTGCAAATTGCCTTTTCTGTCTCGGTGAAGAATTGTGTTGGAATTTTGATGGGGATTGCACTGAATCTGTAGATTGCTTTCGGCAGGATAGCCATTTTGACTATATTAATCCTGCCAATACATGAGCATGGGAGATATTTCTATCTTCTGAGACTTGAAGTTCTTCTCATACAGATCTTTCACTTCCTTAGTTAAAGTCACACCAAAGTACTTTATATTATTTGTGACTATTGTGAAGGGTGTTGTTTCCCTAATTTCTTTCTCGTCCTGTTTATCTTTTGTGTAGAGAAAGGCCATTGAGTTTGAGTTAATTTTATATCCAGCTACTGTGCTGAAGCTGTTTATCAGGGTTAGGAGTTCTCTGGTGGAATTTTTAGGGTCACTTATATATACTATCATATTATCAGCAAATAGTGATATTTTGACTTCTTCCTTTCCAGTTTGTATCTCCTTGATCTCCTTTTGTTGTTGAATTGCTCTGGCTAGGACTTCATATACTATATTGAATAGATAAGTAGAAAGTGGGCAGCCTTGCCTCGTCCCTGATTTTACTGGGATTGCTTCCAGCTTCTCTCCATTTACTTTGATTTTGGCTACTGGTTTGCTATATATTGCTTTTATTATGTTTAGGTATGGGCCTTGAATTCCTGATCTTTCCATGAGTTTTATCATGAAGGGGTGTTGGATTTTGTCAAATGCTTTCTCGGCATCTAAGGAGATGATCATGTGATTTTTGTCTTTGAGATGTTTATATAGTGGATTATATTGACGGATTTCTGTATATTAAACCACCCCTGCATCCCTGGGATGAAGCCTACTTGGTCATGATGGATGATTGTTTTGATGTGTTCTTAGATTTGATTTGTGAGGATTTTATTGAGTATTTTTGCATCCATTTTCATAAGGGAAATTGGTCTGAAGTTCTCTTTCTTTGTTGGATCTTTGTGCGGTTTAGGTATTAGAGTAATTGTGGCTTCATAGAGTGAATTAGGTAGAGTACCTTCTGTTTCTATTTTGTGGAATAGTTTGAGGAGAGTTGGAATTAGGTCTTCTTTGCAGGTCTGATAGAACTCAGCACTAAGCCCATCTGGTCCTGGGCTGTTTTTGGTTGGGAGACTATTAATGACTGCTTCTATTTCTTTAGGGGAAATGGGATTGTTATGATTGTTAATCTGATCCTGATTTAACTTTGGTACCTGGTATCTGTCTAGGAAGTTATCCATTTCATCCAGATTTTATAAATAAGGCTAATGTACCACATTTTCTGTAACCATTCCTCTGTTGAGGGACATCTGGGTTCTTTCCAGCTTCTGGCTATTATAAATAAGGCTTCTATGATCATAGTGGAGTATGTGTCCTTGTTATATGTTGAAGCATCTTCTGGGTATATGCCCACGAGTGGTATAGCTGGGTCTTCAGATTTACACTATCCCCTTAAATAATGGGGAAAACAGGTCTTTGTGAATTGTAAATCACTTCACTCCATCATAGTGCCACTACTAACTTTAGTAAAGATTATTCCAGTGTGGGCTTTTTGTTGTCATTTGCATATATTTTTTTAAATAAATTAAAGGTGTTTCTTCTTTCTAAGCTACTGAAGATTCTATCAAAAATAAGGGTTCCACCATGCCTAAGTGATTCTTCTGTATATATTTTATCATATGCCATTTACTATAATTTAGTGATGTCCCTTTGCCACATAAAACAATCTTCCTCATCATTGTATTTTTGAAGTATGCTAGTAATTCACATTTCTTGTATTTTATGATTTTATTATCTACATTTGCAAGCAAAGTATGTCATAGTTTTCTGCTTTTGTTCTTTTCTTGAACAACTAGTTTGAATATCTAGCTTATATTAGCTTTGCAAATTTAGTTGAATAACTCCTTTCTCCCACACCTTTATTTGGAAGTTTGAATTAGAAAGATTTTTAGAAAAAATACTTTGGGATAGATAATTTCAATCTTTAATTTATTTTGATAACTCATTTTTTCCTTCTAGAAGATGATTATACCTGTTTTAAATCTTATTATTTATTTTTATGAATATGCTTATGTTTTTTAAACATCCATTCAAATATTTTATTGTGTGCTTTCTAAAAAAATTTATTACTATAATAGTTATTTTACTTATAATTTTGGTAACATTGATGAAAATAATAAATTTTTTTTTAAAAAGCAAGAAAATACATAAAAGGTAAATTTGGGTCATAAAACCCGTCCTCAGAGGAGCTTGGGGTATCTTAGAGGAAGTTAGGAGAAAGATTAAGTCACCGGAAGAGGACAGAGACTCCCCAGAAAGATCAACAGAGTCAATTAACCTGGACCCTTGAAGGCTCCCAGTGACTAAAACACTAACCAAAGAGGGCTGGACCTCGGCCAGCTGCACATATATAGTTCATGAGCATCTTGGTCTTCATGGAGGTCCCCAACAACTGGAACAGGGGTAGTCTCTGAGCCTGCTGCCTGCCTATGGATGCCAAGCCACTAAATAGCCTTGTCTGGCCTCAGTGGGAGAGGATGTGCCTGGTTCCTCAGTGACTTGATGTGCAGTGTCTTCTGAGAAGGGAAGGTGGAATGTGGAGAGGACTTGCATGAGAGGGTACTGAGAGAAGGGCTGGTATTGGGTTCTAAAGTCAATAAATAAATTTAATAAAATAATAATAATAATAAATGGCTCACATATTTGAATGTTAGGTCACTAGCTGGTGGACTGTTTTGAAAAAGATTAGGAGTTCTGACCTTGTTGGGGGAGTTGTGTCACCAGGAGAAGGCTGTGAGGTTTCAAAAACTCAGGCCAGGATCAGTCTCTCTCTCTCTCTCTCTCTCTCTCTCTCTCTCTCTCTCTCTCTCTCTCTCTCCTGCTTCTGGATCAATGTAAACCCTCAATTACTGCTCCAACACTATACCTACTAGCTGCCATGCTTCTGCCATGATGGTCTATACCTATAAGCAAGTCCCCAGTTAAAGGCTTCCTTTTCTAAGTTGCCTTGGTTATGGCGTCTTTTGAGAGCAATAGGAAAATAACTACGGAACCGCCAAATAATTCTTGAAACTCACTTTTTCTAAGTGAGACATTTTGACAAATCTATTCAGTGACTAATGTCTAGTTTCTGTATTTAATCTACTGTTTTCCTTGTCTACTCTCCATGCAAGTGATTAATGTCCCTCTATCATCTCCTTTTCAGCCTTGCTGTAGATTTGTACATTTAACTGGATGCTGTACACCATCAACCCTTCATAGATTTTTTAAAAAAAATTTATTATTTTATTTTATTTTCTTGTTTGATTGAAAATAGCTTTTTTTCCATCAACTAAGATATCCTGATTACAGTTTCCCCTCCCTCTATTCTTCCCAGTTCCTCCCATCTCCCCTCCCATTTGGGTTCATTCCCTTTCTGTCTCTCATTATAAACCAAACAGGCTTCTAAGGGATAATAAATAATTAAACATAATAAGATAAAACAAACAAAAACCCTAATACATCAGAATGGGATAAAACAAACAAAGAGAGAAAATAGGCCAAGAGAAGGCACAAGAAACAAAGAACCACACAGGAATCCCATAGAAACAATGAACTAGAAGCTGTACTATATACATAGAGGAGGACATGATACAACCCATGAAGGCCCTATGAATGTTCATAGGTTGATAATGTTGATTTAGAGGGCCTTGTTTTCTTCATGTCCTCCATTCCCTCTGGATTTTATATTCTTTCTGCCTCTTCTTCCTCATGGGTCCCTGAACCCTGAAGTAGAGATTTTACATACATACACACACACACACACACACACACACACACACCATTTAGAGCTGAATGTTCTAAGGTCTTTTACTCTCTTCAATTTGTCTAGTTGTGGTTGCTATTTTGGTCCCATCTTCTGTAGAATATGCTAAGATGCTTCTCTGATGTGTGCTAAGAAGGCACTGATCTATGAGTATAGCACAGTATCTATAGGAATCATTTTATTGCTATGTTTGGAGCTGGAGAGATAGTTCTGTTTAAAAGAACTCTTTGCTCTTGAAGAGGACTGGGGTTAACTTCCAGCACTCACATTGTGGTGGCTCATAACCACCTATAGCTCCAATTCCAGGGCATCTAATGACCCTTCAGGCTCTGCAGGACTCAACAACATGAATCTATTGCCTCAGCCCCTTAAGCATAGGGCTTCTAAATGTATATCACCACAGAGAGATGGAATGCTAGAGATCATGAGCTCAAATTATCTTTTGCTATCTTCAGTCCTCTTTTAAAACTGTATATTTACATATATGAATGCATGCCACAGGTCAGAGGACAACTTGTAGAGATTGATTATCTCTTTCTAACATGTGGGATCAGGAATCACCTCAGGTTGTCAGGCTTGTCGGCCAGCACTTTGGCATCTCTCTGGCCTAGGCATCTATTACTATCTCTGGGATTTAACCAAACTAATGCGGGTATAGCTATTGGGTAAAACTTTAGAATACAATAACTTAGCAAACAACTAGCATCTACCAACCCACAGGTTAATAATGTCATATGATAACATCTTGAATGTATAATGGAGCTTTTTGTTTGTTTGTTTCCTGTAACCTTCCTGTCTTCGGTTCCCACCAACATATTTGATAAATTCATGGATTTGTTGCTTTTCTTTTGTTCTGTGATTATTAAAATTCTACCATGATATAACATATTGTTCCAGATAGCCTAAGTCCATGTTCCTGGACCATGGTAATTCCTATTTGGGTCAGAATGAACTATATTTAATTCATTTACTTAAACAAGAACAATGAAGATTATTTCCTGGTTTCTAGGGGGAAAGATACCAGGAAAGCCAAGTTCATTAATTCACAGACAGAAACTGGAGAATTTTTGGTTGCTAGAAAGGAATCATTTATAAATGTGGGCATCGTGATGCAGTAGGTGGAGGAGAGAATGCAGTGAAACATTCTAATAATACCACAGGAACATGTGTGGGTGTCTGTGGTACTGCTATGCCAAAGATGTACTAATGACTTGAATGACTGCTAACACAAGATGAGGACAATCATGTGAGTTAGGAACAATTGAGGACCCTGATCACAGTATGCTGATGATGTCTTGCCCCCAGAACCTGTGAGAGAGATTCAGGATGATGCCCTCCTATCCCACTTAACCAAGCACTCGGTTCTCAGAGCAGGAGATAATCTTGCCACTGTTCTCCACCCTATTCAGAACCATTGATTCAGATATTTTGCCTGTGGATAAAGGGTCTGTCATAAGAGAAAGTACCTAACTTCTTCTCAAAGGAACTGACTTCTGAAAGCTAAGTTTAAGGACATAAAAAGGAGAGGTGGCAGGGAAAAGGGAAATAGGGAAGAGAGTCATAATTTGAGGGAAGTATGGACTAGATCCTAAGCTAGTTGGCTGGTAAAAGAAACCTAGGGTCTGAACCACTAAAGAGAAGTCTTCCTGAGCTCAGAAAAGCTATCAAGCACTGACCTGACCTCAGTCTCAAAAATAAAATTAAACTTGATTAAATTGTTAAAGAGAAATACAGGCTTTTGGGCATTATCAAAACAAGAGAACAAATAGACAACAGATAGTGGACTTTAAAACTTGGGTGCATGTGGTCATAAAGTGAAAGGAAGGTATTCTGAGCACATGGGAGGCAGAGGCAGACAGTTCTCTGAGGATAGCTGGAACAACACAGAAAAAGCCTGTCTAGAAAAAAAAATTTTAAAAATCCTGTTATTCCTGCTGCTACCAAGGCAGAGCCGCCCGAGTAATTAGACCGAGGAAGCACTGGGCATGGACTTGCTCCATTAGCAAACTGACCTTGGAGACTTGAACATTGTCTCCTACCTCTCCAAGTACATTGTCATCATGATGGTCTTGCTGTGTAAGCCAGTTCGCAATGAAGCTGTTCAGAGACTTAAAAACATTGCAGATCCTGACCAGCTGCTGAGGTCGACACTAATTGCAGTTCACTAACGTACTGTGGGCTGAGCTGAGCAGGGTCAGCAGACAGACACTGGGCAGCCCTTGTCTAGACCTCCTCCTCCTCCTCCTCCTCCTCCTCCTCCTCCTTCTTCTCCTCCTTCTACTTCTTCTTCTCCTCCTTCTCCTTCTCTTTCTCCTCCTCCTTCTCCTTCTCCTCCTCTTCCTCCTCCTCCTTTTCTCATGGAAAAGGTTTTATTGGAAGGGAGAGACAAGGTAGTGGCAGAAAGAGAAAAGGGGAAGAGAGCTAGAACCTTTTCTTGCTCCTCCCTGGTCTATCAGTTCTCACTTTTTCCAAAAAGGACCTTTAGGTCATCCTGAGCTCGACAGGACCCCTTGTATAAGATGCTACAGGGGAAACTTTCAGGTGAAAATGGACATGGTGAATTACACCATCCAGAGCCTCCAGCCCCAGTTTCAAGAACACTCCATCCAGTTTGAGCAGGCTCATCCAGTTTGAGCAGGCTCAGTTCCAGGAGAGCTTCAACAAAGAGCCCAGCCTCCTCAACCACACTAAGAAGTGGTTCACCCAAGCAGCCACACAGCTCATCCCCCTTTTAAAGATTTATTTATTTTATGTATATGAGTACATACTGTAGCTGTACAGATAGTTGTGAGCCTTCATCTGGTTGTTGGGAATTGAATTTATAACCCCTGCTTTCTCTGGCCCAAAGATTTATTTATTATTATAAATAAGAACACTGTAGCTGTCTTCAGTGTACCAGAAGAGGGCATCAGATCTCATTACGGGTGGTTGTGAGCCACCATGTAGTTGCTGGGATTTGAACTCAGGACCTTCAGAAAAGCAGTCAGTGCTCGTACCTGCTGAGCCATCTCTCCAACCCCATCTTGTTATCCCTTCTACAAGCTGCTCTGACACACAGGACTGCTCCAGCTCAGCTGGCCTGTCTTCCAGTGATGTCGCAGTCCCAGAGCTGCTCAGCCTCCCCCCCCCACACACACACACAATGGTGCTGTCTCAGGGATTCCTGAACCTTCTCAACTAGGACCCTGAGAATGAAGAGTTTCCCGAGACACTGCTGGCAGACAGAAGCCAGCTTCAGGAGCTGGAGTCGCAGCAGAACCAGCTAACCACACTTACCTCTGTCTTGCTGGTAGCCAGTGACTTCTCTGGCAGTGTTCGGTTTGGCTCACCCCAGTTTGTGGGTAAGCCAAAAGGAATCACCAAGTCCCTGGTGGAGGACTTCAACTCCAGTCGGAGGAAGTAATGCAGACTGTGAGTGAGCAGGTGACCCAGGAAATCTACCAGAGTCCCAAGAATATGGACCTGAACAGCGAGGATACAGTGTCCCTGATAGGACAGCTCCAGAACATTGCCAAAAAGGAAAACTGTGTCCGCAGCATCATTGATCAATGGATCCACTTGTCCCTCAAGTGCTGCTTTGTTCTGGGTGTGCAGCCATCTCTCTTGGACCTTCCTGGGGACCTCACTCTGATTGAAGCGAAGCTGGCAGAACTGGGCCAGAAGTTTGTCGCACTGACACATCACAACCAGCAGGTGTTTGCCCCTTATTACACTGAGAGCTTAAAAACCCTCCTCTCCCCAGCCCAGACCCTGACCAGCAAATTCAGGTCTCTCTGATGGCATCAGCTTGGAGCCCTGGCACCTTGGACCCATGTGTGCACGCTATAAATATGAATAGAATAGAAAGATGTGAAATTAAAGAGATAGGCCTGTGTCCTTATGAGTTCTTCATATTAATTACATGCAATGTATATAATTTATAGAAAAAAAACACATATTTCTGGGATAACATCACCAATGAGCAGCAGAGCCATGGGTCCCCTCTGACCCCCCCCCCCCCCCGATAACCAGCATAACTGGGATAACAACTGACTCAAACCCACTCCATAATAAACTTCTGAACTAGAGAGGGAGAGAGAGAGAGAGAGAGAGAGAGAGAGAGAGAGAGAGAGAGAGAGAGAAAGAGAGGAAGGAAATATCTTCCCAAGCTGAGTGTGCACATCTAAAGCTACACTTCCCAAAAGAGCAATATCCTAGATCTGACATCTGTGTAAGTGTATGCATGTGTTCATGTGTTTGTGTCTCTGTGTGTGCACGCATGTGCATGCTATAAATGTGAATAGAATAAAAAGATGTGAAATTAAAGAGATAGGCCTGTGTCCTTATGAGTTCTGCATATTAATTTCATGCAATGTATATAATTTATAGATATTGCTTTCCATTCTGTAGATTATCTCTTTACCCTGTTGCTTGTGTCTTTTGTTTTATAGAAGCTTTAAGCTAGATATAATCTTAGTTGTACATTTCTGTGTGTTCAAATCTCTTCTCTACTCCAAGGACCTGAAGAGTTTTCTCTGGTTGTTATTGCAAGATATAAATACTTTATTATCAACAATCATGATTCTTGCCTGGTGCATTAGTTACTTTTCTCATTGCTATGACAAAAGATGAAAGCAACTTAAGGAAGAGTTTATGTAGGATCATTCCATCATAGCAGAGAGAGAGATAGAAAAAAAAAACCATGGCGACAGTAGTCTGCAGTCAGGAAGCAGAAAGAGATGCCTATGCTTAGCTTACTTTCTCCTTTCCCCCTTTTTATTCAGTCTGTGACCTCAGCTCTGGGTGGATCTTTCCTTTTCAGTTTATCCACTTTCTAAACACCCTCATACATTTGCCCAGATGTATGTCATCTATATCATTCTAAAACCAGTCAAGTTGATAGTGAATGTTTTGCTGTTTTTTTTTTTTTTTTCTGCTCTTCTGTTTTCACTGAGATCTCCAGGGTTGGGACTCAGATCATCACACTCATGTAGCCAATGTCTTTAGCTGCTGAGAAATCTCATGGGAGTTATATGGTTTATGTTTATAGTCATTTTAAGTACAACTACTTGGTTGATTTCTTTTTTTATATATAATTGGTATACATGTATAGAAATACTTCTGACTTTTGCATGTTGGTTTTGTCATTTGACTCAGAGTATTTTAATACTTTTTGGTGGCTTCTCCAGGGTTTTTATATGTTATGATAATGTTCTAAGTGTCATAAGTGGCTGATTTACTTCCTTCTTTCTCATTTGGACTCCCTTCACTTTTTCTTTTGTATTATTGCTCTAGCTACAATTTTTGACACTGTACTGACCCAAATAAATAAATAAATAAATAAATATAAGGGGTTTAAAAAACCCCAGTATGATTAGCTTTTCCAGAGCTTAGAAAGCTTTTAGCTTTTCCTCAATTTGATGTTAGCCACAGGATGACAGGAAATGGCATTTATTATGTTGTGAAGAGTTTTTCATTATGGAAAATTAATGCCAAGTTTATTAAATGTATTTTTCTGCATATACTGAGGCCATATGTTATTTTGTCCTAAATTCTGTTGATTTGGTAAATAACATATATTCGTATATATTAGACCATTCTTGCATCCCTGAATGAAACCTGTTTAATCATGATGATAATCTCTAAAGGTGGTTTTATAATATATTTGCTAATGTTTTGTTGAGAAGATTTGTATATACATTCATCAGAAATATTATTAGTAGAAATATTAGTCTGTAGCTTGTGTGTGTGTGTGTGTGTGTGTGTGTGTGTGTGCTATGTTTGTACCTACATGTACAACCTCAAGATATTGTATAATCTCACAGGATAAGCATAGAAGAATTCTCTTCCTCTTAACATTTTTGAGAAAAATTCTTATTCATTTTTCTGTAAGCTTTTGATAGAATTCAGCAATGAATACACCCAGTTCCTGCCTTTTCTTTAATGGAAGGCACTTTCTTTCTTCTTAATCTATCCGAGGATTTAAAAAAAATCCCTTTGAAATCCCATCTATTTGTTTTTTTTTTTTTTATCTTGTTTTTATGTTTTCTTTTTAAGTATTGAGGAGTAAACAGATCCTTGAGCATCCAGGCAAGAGTTCTGCCACTTCTGCCACTGAGTTTACAGCCATAAAAAGTGGGCTGCCAGTCCAAGACACTGCCCCTTTGAAGGAAGCCCATACACTTTTGGAAGAGTTCCTTCAGGTAAAACAAGCTTGTCCATTGTGATTAATAGACTGTTAAGTTCCCCTTGACCCTTGAATTACTTTAACACAAGATACCATGTTAATTGTGGATAACAAGACTAACAAGCATCAGATCAAATCAGTTGTGAAGAAATTGTATTCCATTTGACAGGGTAAAAGACCAATACCCTCATCAGGCCTGTGAGAATGAAGGTATGTGTCTTACTGGTTCCTGTTTATAATGTTTTTAGGTGTTGCTAACAAAATTAAGATAATATAAATTGAGTCCAGCTGGCTAATTCCAAATACATATTTTTTTCTTACCACAAAAACAAAGTGGCAGTAAATTAGCAATTAGGAGAAATTTAAAAGAGAGAGAGAAAATACTATTTAAAACTCTTGCATTGCGCTGCGTCTTCCTCACATTTAAAATAATGAGTTGATTTTTTTTTTTACATATTTTTGTCTACTTATCTCCACATATTAATGGAGTTACTATTTTAACTTATTTTACCTTTTAGTCTCCCTATAAAGGTATAAGCATTTATGCCTCGTGCTTGCAATCCTGAAACATTCTGACTTTGCCTGTATAGTCTTCTGGTGAATAGTATAGTTCTAGCTGCCTCTTCAGTATCTCTTTTTGTTTGAAGAGCATCCTTTAACCTTTCTTGTAGAGCAGGTTTGGCAATGGTGTGTCCTCTTGGCTGTTGTTTGAGCACGCCATTATCTCAGCTCTGAGCAGACAGCTGTGCTATGGTTTTGTGTTTTCTTGAAAACAGGTTTTACTTTTGTTTTTTACCACTAGGGTAATGCAGTTCCAAATGGTTTCTTAAAACCCCATTAGGCTAAAGTTTGTAAAAAAAATTTTTCCAGATAGTCTACATGCCTACATGTTTTTGTCAATTTAATAAAAGAAAATGAATCTTTCTACATTTGATTGTAAATCTGCCTAGCTTTTCTTTTTTTTTTTTTTTTTTTTTTTTTTTTTTTTTTTTTTTTTTTTTTTTTTTTTTTTGGTTTTTCGAGACAGGGTTTCTCTGTATAGCCCTGGCTGTCCTGGAACTCACTCTGTAGACCAGGCTGGCCTTGAACTCAGAAATCCACCTGCCTCTGCCTCCCAAGTGCTGGGATTAAAGGTGTGCACCACCACCGCCTGGCCCCTGCCTACCTGTTCTTTAATGGAATTTTTTTTTATCAGTTTTTTTTTTTAAAAAGATTGATTGATTTAGTTTATATGAGCACACTGTAGCTGTCTTCAGACATACCAGAAGAGGGTATCAGATCTTACTACAGATGGTTGTGAGCCACCATGTTGTTGTTGTTGGGAATTGAACTCAGGACTTCCGGAAGAACAAGCAGCCAGTGCTCTTAACAGCTGAGCCATCTCTTCAGCCCTAGAATTGGATTCTTAATCCAACTGTAAAGAGTGAAAACAGATAAAACTAAAATTTTATGTTAAATAAAAAGACAGACCTAGAAAGACAAGTGTCATGTTGTTTCTCTAATAATCTAGATAGTAGATAGATAGATAGATAGATAGATAGATAATATCAAAATAGAAAGACGACTATGAGGGAGCAGAGAAGGATCTAAGGAGAAATGGGGAAAACAAGAAAGGGTAATAGAATATATGTGTCAGAAAGTGGAAGAGGAATTTGAGAGAAGAAAGGGGACAGCAAAAGGAGGAGAATAAAGGAGGGTAAAGAGCAGTTACTCAGAGCCCAGTATAATTATGTACAAAATGATGTAAAACCCATTGATCTATATGTCAGCAAAAATATAACTAAAAAAGAAAAATCAATAATGAAAATATTAAATTTATAGAAACAAACTAGACCTGCTGAGTTGCTTTCAGACTTTGAGGTCTCCCTATGGGAGTGGGAGGCCATTGGCTTTCAGCAAGGAAGTGATATAACATGATTTGCATTTTCAGAAGGTTGGAAACTCATACATGATGACTCATGCACGAAAATATAACTGTCTACAGTGTAGCTCAATGAGCTTAAATTCCTGACTTCCTCTTCCTACTGAAACATAACTTCAAGGCATATTTTTAAGGGTACTTGTCATTCTAGGAGAAAAAAAATAACCACTTTTCCATCCAGTTTCCCTTAGGATAAATGTCTAGTGTTTATTTCCTCTCTTTCTTTTCTGTTCCTATCCCATGGTTTAATGGTTAATTTAACTGTCAACTTGGTATCATCTAGAATCACCTACATGAGCTAAACTCTGGGCATGTCTGGAGGGCATTTCTAGATTAGACCAAGTAAAGTGGGACAGCATACCCTGAATACAGACAATATCTTTCCAGGTACTATGGTCCTAGATTAAATCAAAAGAGAACATGAACTGAGCATCAAAAATCATTCTTTCTGCTTCCTGACTCTGGATACAATGTGACCTGATACCTTGCAGTCCAGCATACCATCCCAATTTCCCTATAATGATAGAATGTATCTGTAAACTTTGAACCAGAATGAACCCATTCTTCCTTAATTTGCTTTTGGTTAGGTAGTTTGTCACAGCAATAAGAAACTTGACCATTACACTTGTAACTTATGGGTGGCTTCTGTGGTAATCAGTGTTGGGAATGTATGTGTGATGTAGGTGTCTCTCTTGTCATGGCCCTTAAACATTGCAAATTGTCATCAATGAGGCATGATTTCTCATTCCTGGCCTTAAGCATTATAGGGCAACATATTCAAGTACTAACATATGTGCTACACTAGATTCCAATCTCCTATCTGAGGTATGCTTTTCAACATGTTTCCCCATTATGTAGGCTACCTCTCCACTCTGATAATTTTCTTTGCTGTGTAGAAACATGTAGGGAGCCATTCAACTGCTCCTTAAAGACAGCACAGACTGACCGCCTGCCTCAGCTGTACTGGCATAAACAACTCTTAATTGGCATTAGGCAGTGTCAGCTGTTGTTTGATCTTGTGCCCGAGACCACCTGGTGTATGGGCAGCTTGGTGATTGGCCAGGACAGGGTTTAATTGGCTGCTCCCGGGGAGGCTTGGGGCCATTCCACCATTCTGCTACTTTACATTTTCCTGAGTAAACTGTCCTGGGAAGAAACCTGGTTGCCCTGCGTCTTATTCCCTGCTGGGCAGGGACGGCACGCAACAAGATGGTGGCCCGTATGGGGAGGAAGTAATTCTGACCCACACGAAGGTTTCAGAACTCAGGCGGTCCAGGGCGAGCTCAGAGGGTGCTCGGTAAGTAGGGTAGGCAAGCCCAGGGTTTTTGCAGCTATGTGTTTTGAAGCCCGCCGGTAAAGGCGGCTACGTTTTCAGACCCACGGTAAAGCGGCTGGCAAGCTCGGTAGATATACATTTTCAAGCCCGCCAGAAAGGCGGCCACACCTGCCGTCCGTGGTAAGCGGCTACACTTTTCAAGTCCACAGGGAAAGGCAGCCACACCTGCAGTCCGAGGTAAAGTGGCTGCATTTTTCAAGTCCACCAGGAATGGCGGTCACACCTGTAGTCCACGGTAAGCGGCTGCACTTTTCAAGCCTGCCGGTAGAGGCAGCCAAGAAAAAAGGAAACAATGGGCAATTTACATTCTTGCCCAGTTCACAGAGCTCTCAAAGAGCTCCTAAGAACCAAGGGAATAGAGCTAAGGAATTGAAAGAAAGCAGATCAGAACATTCTCAGGAGGGTGAGGTAAAGGAGAATAAATTGGAGAATTCTCAGGAGAGTGAGTTGTAAGAGCAGAAAAAGGTAGAGTTTAGGAAGGATAATTTGAGAACTTTAAATGATTTCCAGAGGTTATTAGGTGACATTAATTGGGTTCGATGTTACCTGAAGATGCCAAATTATGAATTAAGACCTTTATACAATATTCTAATAGGTGATTCAGCTATTGATTCCCCTTGGCAACTAACTGGAGAGGAAAAGAACAAGATTCAAAAGATAGAAAAGCTTGAAGAAGAAATGGAGGCTAAGTTACAGGTGATTTTGATAATGAACAACCAGAAGCCATAATTACAAATGGGCAATGATGTGTGCAGGTGATTTTGACAAGCATTACCATTCTATCACCTGGATTCAGTTTGTTTTCTCCCACTTCCAGTATGCTATGGTTTTTCCTAAGAACCAATAGATCTTTGCAATTGCCATCCACAGTCAGGGAAAAGGAAAATCAGCACCTCCTCCACCTGGACAGCTCAATGCAGAGCTGAAAGAGAGTGGCCTTGGTTACACAGGCCTCAGTTAGCTCCCAATTAAAAGGAGGTCTGATGATTGTCAGAGAACAAGAGCAGCTAGATACCATACTCTGACAATTGTTGCAGCTGGGATGTGAATGGAAATGTGTGACCTCAGTACAATATCAAAATTATACCCTTAATTGGCTCATCTGTCTTGACAGTTATCTCAGTATCTTACAGGATCTCATGGATCAACTGAGATTGTCCATGTCTCGACAGTTATCTCAGTATCTTACAGGATCTCATGGATCAATTGAGATTGTCCATCGCTACTGTCTATGCAGGTTAATTCAGGACCTGCCTCCGGACTGTCATTGTGGATCACCACTGCCATGAAGAACTGGGCAAGCATAGGAGCTTTAGCCTTAGGCCTGGTCCTGGTCTCTGTCGGTTGCCTGTGGTGTCTCTACGAAATGACCCAGGTTCATAGAAAAGGAGATCTTACTATGCTGACTGATGCCACTATTTCCATGGAGGTTAGCCAGTCCCCCCAAGTTTGGCTTGCTGCAATTAAGCAGTGATGTTTGCCTTGTGAGTGTGCTTTCTCCTATCAGCTACGATTGCTAAGGTCCCAATGGTTAAGGCTCAGGCAGGCTATTGCCTAAAACCGGGGCCATGCCAACAGGGGATACCAGCTTACCCTGGGCCTTAGTAGGCTTGTGCTGCATGAGTACTCAGTGATGGGCTTGATGGCCTGGCCTAGAAATGATCTGACCTAAAGCATAATGATTTGGAGAGCTGGTTGCCACTCGTTCATATAAAATAAAAAGGGGGGAGCTGTAGGGAGCCATTCAACCGCTCATTAAAGACGGCACCGACTGACCGCCTCAGCTGTACTGGCATAAACAACTCTTAATTGGCATTAGGCAGTGTCAGCTGTTGTTTGATCTTGTGCTGAGACCACCTGGTGTATGAGCGAGAGCCATGGGGCAGCTCGGTGATTCCGGGACAGGGTTTAATTGGCTGCTCCTGGGGAGGCTCGGGGCCATTCCACCATTCTGCTACTTTACGTTTTCCTGAGTAAACCGTCCTGAGAAGAAACCTGGTTGTCCTGTGTCTTATTCCTTGCCGCCAGGGACAGTGCGAGACAGAAACATTTTACTTTCTTTTTCTTTTTTTACCTCGTTCAGGTCAACCCTGCTCGCTCCAGTCGACCCCACTCGCTCTGGCCAGCCCAGCTCACTCTGGCTGGCCCCACTCGCTCTGGCCGGCCCTGCTCGCTCTGGCCAGCCCCGCTCACTCCGGTCGGCCCCGCTCACTCTGATTGGTCTCTCTGGTCCAAGGATTTGTTTTTATTATTATTATTATTATTATTATTATTATTATTATTCATAAGTACGCTGTAGCTGACTTCAGACGCACCAGAAGAGGGCATCAGATCTCATTATGGGTGGTTGTAAGCCACCATGTGATTGCTGGGATTTGAACTCATCACCTTCGGAAGAGCAGTCGGGTGCTCTTACCCGCTGAGCCATCTCACCAGCCCCATTTTACTTTCATATAATCCCATTTGTAAATTCTTAGGATTACTCCCTGTGCTGTTGGAGACCTCTTCAGAAAGTTCTTGCCTATGACTACATCTTGAAGTCTTTTGTTTCCTCTAGTAGTTTTCAAAGATTTTCTTAATTTTAAGGTCTTTGGTCTTTTTGACTTTTTGTTTGTTTGTGCAGGGTGAGTGAAATGGACCTAGTTTTATTCATCTACAGATGCATCTACTTTCCCAGCAGCAGTTCTTGTAGAGGCTGTCCTTTTTACCCAATTTGACACCTTTGGTTTTTACCTAGTTTGACATCTTTGGTGAAAATTGTGGGTTTATTTTTGGGGTGCTCTATACTGTCCCATTCGTTTACATGTGTGCTTATGTCCCAGCATCCTGCCACTGTTGTCACTTTGGCTCTGCTCTACACTTTGAGATCATGCACTATGAAACCTTCAGCACTGCCTTTTCTGCCTAGGATTGCTCAGGGTCTTTTGTACTTCCTTGTGAATTTTTTTTTTTTTTTTGGATTGCTTTTGTTGTTCTGAGAAAAAAATGCCACTGGCATTTTTTAAAGTGTGTGTAGAGGAATCTTACCCAGCAACATGGCTGCTTGAGCAAGGGATCACGTCTAAGACCTTCTAGGTCAGTGTGATCCAGCTGGAATACAGACTCACCACATACCTTTAATCACTCTGGCAGGAAGACAAACACACCTTTAGATGAAGAAAGCAGACATGTTTGAAAGTGACATCTAATTGAGAGGCTGACAAATTAATGAATCAGAGAAAGATCTGGTGGAGTGAGTCAGAGACATAGGATATACCCAACTCTCATGAGAAGAGACAGAAAAGAGAGGTTACATAAGAGAGCAGCAGGAGAGAGAGGGGGGACAATTTTACCAGGACAGTTTTACAGAGACAGGTTGCAGGTGAAGACAGAACAAGCCAGAGAATGAGAAGGTGTCAGAAGATTAGAACAAATTGCCAATGTTAGTTTAAGGACAAGTAGAGCAATCAAGTGAGAAGCTGAAAGAAGCCAGATTGAATCAGACATCTTGGAGAGGTGCTTGAGCCAGAACAGCTAAGTTGAACCAGCTAGCCAGAGTTCAGAAAGAACCAGGAAGGGTGAGCTTATTTAGTAGTAATCCTCTGAGCCAATTACATCTGGCAAATAAAAGTTATTTTTCTGTGTTTGTGTGTGTGTATGAGAGACAGAGACAGAGACACAGAGACAGACAGACAGAGACAGAGACACAGAAAGAGACCGAGGGAGAGATAGCCAGAAAACAACATGTCAGAGGGAGTTGGTTCTCTCCTTTTTCCATGTGGGCCCTGGGGTTGGGAAAGTATGTAGATGATGAACAGGGGGTAGGCCTGTCTAGGCCAGAGCTAGTGTAGCTGCACTCAGAGCAAGTGGAATCTGCATTAATTGAGGAATGATTTTCTAGAGACATCAAGAACTTAGTGTGCTATTTTCAGAGGACCTGTGTTTGGAGGAAGGGTTGATAATAAAATGCTTAAGTTGATAATAAAATGCCTTTGATGATTAGTGTAAAATGGGAAATGGCTTATGCTTTTAGAGGTTCCACCCATCATGGAAGAGCCATTCACCAGCAACCATCCATTTCACTTTCACATGACTTATATCACCTTGAAAGTTTGCAGAACTTTAATTCTTTCTAACAATGACGCCTCTTCACAGTGGAATCTACCTTTTCCAAAAGCTATATTGTTTTGTTTGTTTGTTTGTTTGTTTAGCCATGTAGAATTTAAAACAGAGGAACTCAATAAGCAACCAAAAAAAAATAAGGTTATGGAGCAAATTCAGTGTCTTGATATGGATAAAGCAAATGAATAGCCATATTCATGGAAAATATCCAAATATCACATAGCCACCTGAAAAGACATATAACACCTTTTAGCGATTAAGGATGTAAACATAAATTAAATTGAATCAAAGTAACAAAGGTTTGGTTACTCTTACTGTGATGAATCGCCATGATTCAATTTGTGGAGGAAAGGGTTTACTTGGTTCATACTCCCAAATCATTTTCATCATTGAAGAAAGTCAGGACAGGAACTCAAATAGGGCAGGATCCTGGAGGCAGAAGCTGATGCAGGGGCCATGGAGGAGTGCTGCTGACTGACTTGCTCCTTTTTGCTTGCTCAGTCAGCTTTCTCCCCTCCCCTCCCCTCCCCTCCCCCCTCTCTCTTTCTTTCTTTTCTTCCTTTCTTTTTTTAATAATTACACTAAGTGTTGACTCCTTTTAACTGTGTCCAGGGTGCAGTGATCCACAGCTGACTGTGTCTTTTTGTTTAAGAATTCATTTATTTCATATATGTGAGTACACTATCACTGAGTTCATATACACCAGAAGAGGGCATCAGATCCCATTACAGATGGTTGTGAGCCACCATGTGGTTGCTGGGATTTGAACTCAGGACCTCTGGAAGAGCAGTTAGTGCTCTTAACCACTGAGCCATCTCTCCAGTCCTCAGTCTGCTTTCTTATAGAACCAGGACCACCAGTCTGGGGATGGTACCATCCACAATGGGATGCCCTCACCCCAACTCCCAATCAGTCACTAATTAAGAAGATGCCTTACAGGCTTGCCTACAGTCTGATCTTATGCAGGCATTTTCTTAATTGAGTTTTTCTCTTCTCAGATGATTTACTTCCATGGTGTCCATTGGAGCCTAGCTATCCCCAACCTTCTACTGCCTGCTGGATCTAAGCATAACAAGAGCAGTCATATTCATACTGTAAACGTGGCACCTGTTTTTAAGATACTACTGGCATTGTTGCTCACTCAGGAGTGTGATATTTCTCTCTCAGAACAGCATATGCAATGCCTCTCACAGCCTGCTGTGTGTACACAGGCCTTCCTTGAGTTTGCATAATCTTCCTTGCCTCTTTTCACACCCCTTTATTGTGTTTGCCCATTAATATGCACATGAGACAAGCCTTTGAGCATGGCTGTTCGTAGGTTTCTTGGGATGCTCTGTGAAAACTCCATGTTTCTGATTAACTACAAATATCACATTACTACATATCTCTTAGTCTGGAGCAGGTGCAGCCCTAATTCTAGTCACAGAGGATGGAAAACATCAAAATATGTGGCATATCTTTTTGGATCATCTATTTAACAGCAAAATGGGAAGAAAGAAACATGAGTGATTTCCAAGAACACACCCTTCCTACAAACATGGAAGAAAAAGACACAAGAGTAGGCAGAAGAAGGCTCCTTCATCCTCAAAAAATCCAATAACATGCTCTATTATTTCACAAAGGGAGTAGAGTCACTAGTTAGGGCTTACTGCCTTTTCCTCTGAGCCCCATGATGGCCTCAGGCTATTCCTTCTATTAATCCCACCACTATTTTATCTATAAAAATGTTCTATGGAATAGATGTTACTTTAATTTTTTTTAAAGCCACTTTTAATGATGATTCTTAAATGCTTTAATCTCCCTGCTAGCCTACCACCTACCAGAGGTAGTAGAAAAGAAAGGATATGGGGAAGTGGACCTCTTTAGAAATGGTTCTTTGGAGCAAATCCCATCTTCATTGTGTAAGGAAATCAGCAGTTCAGTTTACAGGGCAGCAGCAGCAGCAGCAGCAGCAGCAGCAGCAGCAGCAGCAGCAGCTTGATCCACAAGCAGACACTTTACAGATATACCAGCAATCCAATTCAGTAGTGTTGTGATAGCAGCAGTGGAGGCATGACCTTGCAGAGCATCCAGGCCTCAGTCGAGCAGGCACAAGTCAGCCGAAGGGATTTGAACCACCAGAAACACCTGGAGAAGCGAAGTGTTGCACAGCTAGGTCTATAAGCAAGCCCCTCTCACAGTCCATTGAGTCCTTTTCAATACTCCCTCCAAACATCACATGTCTTCCACAGGACTTACCTCAGCAAAGCTTCATGTGAGCCTATCTCATCTGACATAACTCTGCCAATCATCCTGAGTCCATGGAAGCAGCAAAAAGCCTCAGCACACCACCAGAAGTTTTTTGATACATCATTTCTCTATATCGAGTACCAACAAATGGAGCTCAACTATGCAGTGTAAGGTGGACCAATACTTGCATGTAGTTAGCGAAGAATCCTTCATCACATGTATTTTCAGTTGCTTGCTTTAGCTAAACATCTTTTCACCTGTGTCTGCTTCAGTGAAACAATTCTTCATGCATCCGCCTTGGTGAAACATCCTTTTACTTGTGTCTGCTTCAGGAAAACACCTCTTCATGTGTTTTCCCCAGCAAAACACCATTCAACACAACAGACTTTCCAAAGAACCCTTAAGCTTCCACTTCACATGTAGGTGCTGGATAACCTTTTAACTTTAAATCCATGCAGAAAGCATCCCCACAGTTTGCTAAACTTCATCTTCCTCTCCATAGTATTCTCTGGGCTGAGGGTCTCATGTATATACAGTGGCATATACAAAAGCATATATATGTGTCTTTTGCTCAGGTGCCAGCCAAGCTGTTTGTTCCTTCTTCCTGACTATCTCCTGCACCATTTTATAGGACTCCATTGAGTATAGGTCCTTCTCCTTCCATGTAAAGTATATGGAGTGTGGCCTTGACCTTTCCACATTCTTGTTTTGTGTTCTTGAGTCTGATTTCTACATAGGATGTTTGACAAATTCCACTGTGTTCTGAGCTGCATGTCCATTTTTTTCTGGGTAGTGAGACAGAACGTTGTCTTGGGACATAAATTTGACACTCAGTAGGTTCTTACAAGTTCTAGATTTTGCCACAAAAAGAGGAAGGAGTCACAGCATTGAACTGTCTAAAGTGGAAGGGACACCCTGGGATAGTTGACTTCATCTGGGGACCTACTTCTATTGCTGCTTCTGTGGGTTCAGGAAGAGGCCACAGACTATGCTGGTGGCTGTTCTATGTTGATCGTCTTCATCTGTGAGCTTGTCAGGGGGACAGCAAACGTATTGGCTATTCTAAAAGTTTTTGGCTCTGTCTCATAGTGTTTCTCAGGCTGCTGGTTTTCTGTATTAGACAGCAGAATAAAGTAAAATGGAACTTGGTAATGTGGATGAATTTGCACTATCAGTGAGATCTCTGGAAGACAATGGCTGTATGGTACAACTATCTACCCACACAACCTTGTAGCCTTAGATTTAATAGGTAGCCCTGCCTTTACAACTGGAGATAGATCCTTGGTACAATGTCTTCTCCTGTAGTCTAAGATAACATGATCTTTGGTGTGAGGGAAATCTTCGCCTTAGTTGTTCTTCCTAGCGCATATTTATACATGGATGACTTAATGGTATTCTTTGAGATGTCTCTCACTGTATTTGAAGATAAACACATTATTTTAGATTCTCATACTTAAGGACATGAAAGATATGTCACATATGCTACCAAGTACTCATTATCACAGTTTCCAGAAGTTGTTTCTCATAAATGTACCACAGTACAGAAGATGACACTAGGCTCCACATGTTCATCAGAGGGCCAGTGCATCGTGGCTCCTAAGTAGTTCTGGGCAGAAAAAGGAATATCTGAACTACAGATATTCAGCTTGGAGCCATCAGGGAACCTATTAAAGTCACAGCCAGACAGTTTTGGACGTCAGCATCTAAAACCAAGTCTATGGCTTTAGGCTCCTTTGGTCAATACTTTCTCAAGAAAATACTGTATAACAGATAAAGAATTTTCCTTGGCCCCCTTTCTCTCTGGTCACAGCCCTTGGGACATCAGAATAACCCCAACTCATTAGCAAATTCCCTGATCCCATGTTTTCTTTGTCTCGGTAACTGCAAATAGTTTGATGATGTAAATAATTAAATAACTATTTGAAATGCTTAGTGAAGTTTATAGTATCTAATAAGCACTAATATATTAAGCACTATGTATAGAACAGTGTCATACATTAAAAATAGCAGCAATTCTTTTATTTCATATGACTTTAAGGAGGAAATTGTTAGTGTTTTAACATTAATTGTCATGTCTAACAGAAGCAGACTTACTTGGAATGAAGCTTCAGATTTCATATTATTACACAGGCAATATGTTCGCATGATCATCACACTTTATTTTAAAATCTGCAAAAGTAAACAACTTGAACCATTGTGTACGATCACCACTATCTCATGTTGGCTTCCTTGACATATTTCCACTGTTCTCCTTTGATGTTGGAATTACAATAACACTAGCCAGGCACAGTGATGCATTCTTATAATTCTTATAATCCAAGCTATATAATCAGCTAAGGCAGGAGAATCCATGAATTAGAGCATGGGCTGGGTAGCTTGGTGAGTTCAAGGGGAGTTTGGACAACATAGAGAGATGCTATCTTGCCAGATGGGGTGCTACACACATAATCCTAGTGTTGGGTGAGGGTGAAGGCAGAAGCTTACCTTGGGCTACATAGGGAGTTTGAAACTAGCCTGAGCTATGAATCACTGTCTAAAAAACCAGAAAGAGAGAAACAGACACACACATGTGTACACACACACACACACACACACACACACACAAAACTTCATAGTTTTTATTGTTATAATGCTGTTATATCAACGCTCTATTGTTGGGTAAAAATACTGAAACAACAATAATTCAGCCCTTCAGACTTCTGGGGTTTTTTGTTTGTTTTTTAAGATTTATTTATTAATTATATGTAAGTACACTGTAGCTGTCTTCAGACATCCCAGAAGAGGGCACCAGATCTCATTATGGATGGTTTTAAGCCACCATGTGGTTGCTGGGATTTGAATTCAGGACCTTCAGAAGAGCAGTGAATGCTGTTAACCACTGAGCCATCTCTCCAGGCTCCCCTTCAGACTTCTGAGAGTGGGCAGTGTTGACTGGCCTTTTCTACTTGCTGCTTTTGATGCCCTTTCCTGGGCTCGTCTGGGGCTGCAGGGGAATGGATGAGAAGGTGCCACGGACTGGGCTCAGTCGGCTCCCCTCAATCCGTGAGAATTAGGGGTTCTGGCAGGTTGGCATGGAGTTAGCGAGAAAAGGGTGACCAACGGACACAGAAACAAGGGAGTGCTGTATCTGGATGTAATTTTTTTCCAAGCAAACACCGGGCTTTTAATAAAGAAGAAAAAACAAGAAGGCTAGGCGAATACATCCATTAGGTACACTGGTTCTTAACACAAAACAAAGAAATTGTATACATAAAAAGATGGTGCCAGGTGTGGTGGCATACAGCTTTAATCCCAGCACTTGGGAGGCAGAGGCAGGCAGATTTCTGAGTTCGAGGTCAGCCTGGTCTACAAAGTGAATTCCAGGGCAGCCAGGACTATACAGAGAAACCCTGTCTCGAAAAATAAAACA
The DNA here is from genome assembly GCA_902729485.2 of Mus minutoides. Taxonomy (NCBI): domain Eukaryota; kingdom Metazoa; phylum Chordata; class Mammalia; order Rodentia; family Muridae; genus Mus; species Mus minutoides. The sequence goes on along the minus strand of LR749505.1, from coordinate 2,192,345 downwards.
AAACAAAACAAAACAAAGCAAAACAAACAAACAAAAACAACAAAAAAAGATGGCGAGAGCCAGGCCTTGTTTATAACTGAGAATTGGAACAACCCTGATTAAGATGAGTTAAACACGGGAGCCAGGTGAATGCTCTGATGCAATGCTAGTTTATTGTTAAACCCACCACCAGGGATTCTTTAGTAAATACCTGATTATGCTATTCCTTTGGGCCTAGTGAAAAAACCTGCACCAGGAGAATTCTGTTCTATTAACCCTTTCATACTACAACCCACCTATTCCTAGGCCATTGTGTATTCCTGTGTTTGGGTGTGACTCAGCTATTGTCCTAAGTAATTACTATGTAGACTAGCCCTGAGCTTTTCTAGCTCTATTCAAGTAAATAGTAATGCCTGATTATTTTCACTGTCTCTACTAGAAGTAAATTTGAGTGTTACTGAATAGGTAAAATTCTTACTGAATTCCAAGCTCAGGGTTGGCTTCAAGGACTTTCTAGGAACCATTGGAATACTGGTGGAGGCTTAGCTATATGTCAAAATCAATCCTTAAAGGCACTTATAATAAAACAATACTGAAAGAGAACACATGGATCCATACACAAGACTAATGTGGGGACAGGTTTTGAGTATACGGGCTATGGGAATGCTAAGGTTCCAGGAGGCTAAGTTTCCATGAAACTATTTGCCTCATGACTGCTTCCAGGTTTCTAAACCTATAATGTGAGTCACTACTGGAGTGGATGTAGCAAGAAGGTGAAATCTCCTAATGGTTTCACTAATATGTCTGTGTTATGAAGGAGTTTGGGTGATTTTCTGATTCTAGTAGCCTTCAGATATTGTTACCTTCTTCACCTGACAGCTATGTTCTTTACCTAACACCAAACTGTCCTGATTTATTATAGTCTTAAGTTTTTTCCCTTTTTTATTTTTATTTATTCTTTAATCTTTTTTTATAGTTCAGACATTATGCCTCTTCCCTGCTGTCTCCAAGAGGATGTTCCCCCACCTCTGACCCCACCAGACCTCCCCACTCCTTGGGGCTTCAAGTCTCTTGAGGGTTAGGTACATCTTCTCTGACTGAGTCCAGACTGGGCAGTCCTGTGTTGTATATGTGTTGGGGGCTTCATATCAGCTGGTATATGCTGCCTGGTTGGTGGCTCAGTGTCTGAGAGATCTCGGGGGTTCAGGTAATTTGAGACTGCTGGCCTTCCTATAAGATTACCCCTCCCTCTCCTCCCCAGCGTCTTCCAGCTTTCCCCTAATTTAACCACAGGGTTCATGAGCTCCTTTCCATTGGTTGGGTGTAAATATCTGCATCTGACTCTTTCAGCTGCTTGTTGGGTCTTTTGGAGGGCAGTCATGACAGGCTCCATCTTGAGTTTTTAAACTTTCTTGGTTTTGGAACTTTCTTTTGGCAATTCTATTACTGTTTCATATAAAATTTTATATGAACTTTAGAAGCTGTTCAACAAAAATCTTACTTAGACATCTACCTAGACTGTGTTGTGCTCATAGATGAAATTGGGAGTTTATACTTTGACAGTAGAGTATTCCACTTTGTAAATGTAGTGGAATAGAAATACCTTTCTATTTACTTAAACCTTCTTTAATTCTATTTGTGAATTGTTTTCTGCCTTCAGTTGTGTTTATAGTTTGCTAATTTTTTCTTACATGTTAATTATTTTATTTGTTCTTCTCTCATATATTATACCCTGGTTGAAGTTCCCTCTCTCTCTCCTCTCACCCTTCCTCCTGTTTTCCCTCCCTGGCAGATTCACTTCTCCTGTTTCCTTTCAGAATGGAGCACAGCTTGGTTTCAAACTCACTACATAGACCTTTCTGGCCTTGCTCTCTAAATCCTCTTGCTCTAACTTCTCAAATTCCAGATTTTATGTGTGTATCACTACATCTGATCTTTCTGCTATGGTAGTTAGCTTTTGTTTTGTTTGCTTGAAATCTAAATTAATAGAGTAAATAGATAGCAATAATGGTTGACTTTCGAATATTCACATTGGACCTCACATCCCTGCAAAGTTTATGTAGAGATATTTTGTGAATTATTTGTGTTTTTCTGCATACTCCAAAGTATCATGTGAAGGCCCACTGTATAAAGGTGCTTACCATCAATTTGATGATTTGAATTAAATCCTGGAGACTCAGATGGTGGAAGGACAGAAGCAACTCTGGCAAACTCATTCTAGGATCTGTATAGATATGCCACGACTCAAGTGCATACATCTGTAAACACATTCTATAAATAAATGAGAAAAATGTTACGTGCAAATAATAGTTGTATTATTCTTTCTAATTTTTTTCTTTCCAATTTGCATGCCTTTAAATTTTTTTGTCACTTTTCACTGGACAAAAAATGTCATTCTGAGAGTGTGATATGAAAACCTTCTTATGGCTAATCCTATATCTTTTCAGTTTTCTATTTCCACTATTTTTTCTTTTTGTTTTTGTTTTATAACTTGAGCATACTTAGGCAGCTAAGAATGTCTGGATTCACTTCATCTCTAAATTCACTGTCTGCTTTCTAGTTGAGTAAATTAGAATGAGAAGGGGAAAGTAGAATTTATGGGACCCAAGTAAGTTTCTTGATGCAAAGACAAGAGAATGTGATTTAATTTCTGTAAAGGGACTCAACAATAGATGGGATGGAGTGCAGGATTCCACTAACTAAAACTTTTTTGATCTGGGGCCAAGGGGGAAGCACAAGGACCCAAGACATAGGAAGAAGAGACACAACCAAGTAGAAGAATCAATGGATTCTGTTAGTTATGATTCTGACTTCAGCTGATATAGTTGGAAAACAGTAACTTGTTTGATTGATTACGATAGTCCCTGCCTCAGACTTGGGGACATATCATTAGGGGAATTCAAGGGCTTTTCCTCCCCTTTTGGGAAAGGGAGCTTTCTATGATGTTTTAATCAGACTATGGAATTGTGATTAATAGTCTAAAAAATGTTTTCTGATCTACTTTGACTGACAATGAAACTAAATTATCCCTTCCAACTTGCAATATGTTCTCATTTGTAGTTTACAATGTTTAGATTTGACTTTCTCTGACGGTTTCCGTTTGGTTATGGTGTTTCACTGCTGAGTTGGTTATGAGTGATAACAGACACGGCTAGATGTTGTCATACAAACACCCTGAAAGCATCCTGGTGCTGGAGGGTTGGCTTGTTGTTAAGGGCACTGGCTGCTCCTCTGGAGAACTTGGCTTTGTTTCCTAGCACCCACATGACAGCTCACAACAATTACATGTAACTTCAGATCTAAGAGATCTGACACTCTCTTATGGTTTCTTCAGCCACACATAAAAATTCTGAGGTCTGTAGAGTAATTAATACAAAGTCATATATTAGATTTGTATTAAGCTTATTTCATTTAATGTCCTATGTTCAGAGATCATGATGAAGCTTTAAAAAGTTCAATACAGTGAAACAATAAAAAATGTTGTATAGAAGCACAGATTAATTCATGTAAAGGTAAGACAATGGTCTGTAATAAATCCAAGTCAAGTAGGGCTGTGTTGTGTAAACTTGTGGGAAGGGCTAATAGTTGTCACTGGGGTAGGGTTCTAAACACCATTATTCAGTTAATGTGCATAGCTATGTGTTTAAGCCAACAGAAATATTAGTTTGTGGGCTGTAGGAATCAGAAACAGTAGCATGACCAGTAAGTATTGGCAGTAAGGGTGGTCAAAGCTGCTATGAGTTGTTGATGGAAATTTGGAACAAAGAGCATTCATGATTTCAACTCCTCATGTTGCTCAATTAAAGAAAAAAACCCAACTTCTAGTTGTGGAGGTTGTATTATCACAACATAGACACGTTCTAGTTTGGAGAACATTTGCAGAAAGTTTTGAAACTCTGTAAGACAGTCTGTCCCTCTCTTGTGTAACATCCTTGAGGCCTCTTAGGTCCCTGTGGTTCCCCTTTTGGCCCCAGGTCAAAACAGTTTTAGAATCACTGGGATCCTGCACTCCAGTCCTGACCTCTTATGAGTCCAGCTACAGGGCTTAAATCTATTGTATTTGTATGAAGAAATTGACTTGGGCCCCATGGATTCTATTTTTGTCCACCCAGTTGTAGTTTTACGCAACTGGCTTGCTTTTGTTTTTAATCCCCTGAGCCTTTCTATTTTTTCCCCTGGGCCACACCCCTAGCTTTTCATTGATTTAAGCCCATGTACAAAGCCATTTATAGTATGCTTTTATCACTAGTAGAGTGAATTATATCCTTCCATTTTTCAACAGTTTGATGGAAAAATCCCCTCTCGGCTCTCATCCAGTTCCTTTGTTACTGCTGCTGTATATTTAGGACTCAAGTGTCTTTTTTTTTTTTTTTCTCTTCAGGGAAGAAATTGGGAGATACATGCTGATGCTCTGCTTTCTAATAAACTGAGAATGCATGCAGTGACAATTTTGAAGATGTTTGCCCAGCTTTATTTATGAGCTAAGCATGTCCTTCAAGGCTAGGATTAAAGTCTGTTTTTTTCTCTTACCGTCAAGAATGACTGACAGTTTGTTGTGAAATGTAATACACATGCCTGACTTATTAATCCTTCACAAAGCCCATTGATTCTTTACTCACTGGGCCACTAATGAAATGATAAACATGTTTAGTTTTTTGAGGTACCTAAAGATGACCTTTTAAGTTATGCCTTCATTTTCCTTTCTAGAGGTAGGGACTGTGAATGTCATTCTTCAGACTCTAAGCTTCATACTTGTTCTTCATTTATCTCTATGATAGGTATAAGAACGGTCTTAACTATCCCCTGGTCTAAACTGCAGGGCCATTCAGATCTAAACTACCAATTGTGTTTAATGAGTGATTCCCTAATCTCTTAATTTTCATGGACTTAGCATCTGGTTGCACAGGCGATGGAAATTTTGACCACTGTGGAAGCTTACCACAGGTTTCTTCTTTAAACTCAGCTATAAAAATAAGTGAAAATAGGTTAGAGAAATGGCTCAGAGGTTAAGACCACTGACTGCTCTTCTAGAGGTCCTGAATTCAATTCCCAGCAACGATGTGGTGGCTCAGAACCATCTATAATGAGATCTGGGCTGCCCTCTTCTGGACTTCAGGCAAACACGCAGGCAGAAAGCTGTATAAATAATAAATGAATAAATATTAAAGAGGAGAGAGAGAGAAAAAAGTGAAAATAATTCTCTGAGAGCTTTGTCTTTTGTGCTTACAGTCTCTGCATTCTGAGGTGAGATGTTAAGGATAACTGGAGCTATTTTTAAAGCCCTAGAAATAAGGCTATATATATGTATATATATATATATATATATATATATATATATATATATATATATATAATATTATAGTTATAGATATTTATAGTAGGTTGTGAACTGTCATGTGGGGGCTGGGATCTGAATCAGGGATCTCTGGAAGAATAGTAATTACTCTCAATCACTGATCCTTTCTAGGATCCAGATATAACTTTCTACAGCACTTATTTTTATTTTATTTTATTTTATTTTTGGTAGAATATGATTTTAATATTTGCAACTGCTAATATTCAACAAACAGAATCATTATTTTAAGATATATTTCATTGTTATGTGTCCCTTTTCATTTCTGATTTTGTTAATTAGGATATTGTCTCTGTGCTCTTTAGTTAGTTTAGTTAGTCTAGTTATCTATCTTCTTGATTTTCTCAAAGAACCAGTTCCTGGTTTGATTGATTCTTTGTATAGTTCATTTTGTTTCCATTTGGTTGATTTCAGCCCCGAGTTTGATTATTTCCTGCCATCTACTCCTCTTGGATGTGTTTGCTTCTTTTTGTTCTAGAGTTTTCTGGTGTGCTGTCAAGCTGCTAGTGTAAGCACTCTTCAGTTTCTTTTTGGAGACACTTAGACCTATGAGTTTTCCTCTTACCACTGCTTTCATTGTGTCCCATAACTTTTGGTATGATATGTCATCATTTTTATTAAATTCTAAAAAGCTTTTAATTTCTTTCTTTATTTCCTCTTTGACCAAGTTATCATTGAGTAGAGCATTGTTCAGCTTCCATGTGTATGTGTGCTTTCTGTTGTTTTTGTTGGTATTTAAGACCAGCCTTAGTCCATGGCGATCTGATATAGTGTATGGGATTATTTCAATCTTGTATCTGTTAAGGCCTGTTTTGTGACCAATTATATGATCAGTTTTGGAGAAGGTACTGTGAGGTGCTGAGAAGAAGGTACATTCTTTTGCTTTAGGATGAAATGTTCTATAAATATATGTTAGATCCATTTGGTTCATAACTTGTGTTAGTTTCACTGTGTCTCTGTTTAGTTTATGTTTCCATGATCTAATCCTTGCTGAGAGTGGGGTGTTGAAGTCTCCCACTATTATTGTGTAGGATGTGATGTGCGCTTTTGAGCTTTAGTAAAGTTTCTTTTATGAATGTGGGTGCCCTTGCATTTGCAGCATAGATGTTCAGAATTGAGAGTTCATCTTGGTAGATTTTTCCTTTGACCAGTATGAAGTGTCCTTCTTTATCTTTTTTTGGTAACTTTTGGTTAAAAGTTGATTTTATTAGATATTAGAATGGCTACTCCAGCTTGTTTCTTAGGACCATTTGCTTGGAAAATTGTTTTCCAACCTTTTACTCTGAGGTAGTATCTGCCTTTGTCACTGAGGTGGGTTTCCTGTATGAAGCAAGATACTGGGTCCTGTTTACGTATCCAGTCTGTTAGTCTATGTCTTTTTGGGGGAATTGAGTCCATTGATGTTCAGAGACATTAAGGAAAAGTGATTGTTACTCCCTGTTAATTTTGTTGTTAGAGGTGGCATTGTGTCTGTGTGGCTCTCTTCTTTTGGGTTTGTTGAAAGATTATTTCCTTGCTTTTCTGAGGCTGTACTTTCCCTCCTGTTGTTGGTGGTTTTCATCTATCATCCTTCGTAGGGCTGGATTTATGGAAAGATATTGTGCAAATTTGGTTTTACCATGGAATATCTTGGTTTCTTCATATGTGGTAATTGAGAGTTTTGCTGGGTATAGTAGCTTGGGCTGGCAGTTGTGTCCTCTTAGGGTCTGTTTGACATCTGCCCAGGATCACCTACCTTTCATAGTCTCTGGTGAGAAGACTGGTGTAATTCTGATAAGTCTGCCTTTATGTGTTACTTGACCTTTTTCCCTTACTGCTTTTAATATTCTTTCCTTGTTTAGTGCATTTGGTGTTTTGATTATTATGTAATGGGAGGAATTTCTTTTCTTGTCCAGTCTATTTAGAGTTCTGTAGGCTTTTTGTATTTTCATGGGCATCTCTTTCTTTAGGTTAGGGAAGTTATTTTTCTATAATTTTGTTGAAGATATTTACTGGCCCTTTAAGTTGGGGATCTTTGCTCTCTTCTATACTTACTATCCTTAGGTTTTGTCATCCCATTGTGTCCTGGATTTCCTGGATGTTTTGGGTTAGGAGCTTTTTGCTTTTTGCAGTTTCTTTGACTGTTGTGTCAAAGTTTCTATGGTATCTTCTGCACCCAAGATTCTTTCTTCTATCTCTTGTATTCTGTTGGTAATGCTTGCATCTATGATTCCTGATCTCTTTCTTAGGTCTTCTAACTCCAGGGTTCTCTCCTTTTGTGATTTCTTTATTGTTTCTATTTCCATTTTTAGGTCTTGGATGGCTTTGTTCATTTTCTTCACCTGTTTGACTGTGTTTTCCTGTAATTATTTAAGGGATTTTTGTGTTTCTTATTTAAGGGCTTCTGGCTGTTTACCTGGGTTCTCCTGTATTTCTTTAAGGGAATTACTTATGTCCTTCTTAAAGTCCTCTATCATCATCAAGAGAACTGAATTTAGATCTGAATCTTGCTTTTCAGGTGTGATGGTGTATCTGGGACTTGCCATGGTGGGATAATTGGGTTCTGATGATGCCAAGTAACCTTGGTTTCTGTTGCTTCTGTTATGTTTTCCTCTGCCATCTTATTATCTCTAGTGCCTCCTGCCCTTGCTATATCTGACTGGAGCCTGTCCTTCCTGTATCCTGATTGTGTCAGAACTCAGAGGTCAGCTGTCTCTGTGATCCTGTGATTCTGGGATCTTTTGATCCTCAGATTCTGGGTGTGTCAGAGCTCCTGGGAATCAAGCTGCCTCTAGGACCTTTAGATCTTGATGTGGCCAAGCTCCTAGGATCCTGGGGTTCTGAAATCCTGTGGTCCTGGGTGTGTTAGAGAGCCTGGGAATGGAGCTTCCTCTGGGAGTTGTGGGACTGGCTGTAGACTTTGTGCCCAAAGTCTGCTCAGGTACCAGCCCAGACAGGAAAGAACCTGTGCACTGGTTGGGTGGAATCCTTGGATGCCTGGGTCCCACTGGTCCTAGTTACTCCCAGTGTTTGGACAGATGTTGTGTCCTCCTCACCTCTGATCCTATGACACTTAATTTTAAATTGTCTCTGAAAGAGGATAGATCCAAAACTTGTTGATTATTTTCATTGATAATGTTGAAAAACATGATTATTCATCCTGAGATTAAGGCTATAGAGCTAGAGTTTAGCTAATTTAGGGAAGCACCAAATAAACAAGAAATCTTTGGCTTGTCCTGCCAATCTGCAGAATATAAATGCTACTTAAAACCTCAAGTACCTTTGAAGGTTATGCACAAGTAGGATCCATGGGGCCAGCTGCTCTAGTGCTCCTCTCCTGAATTTCACAATGTCTATACTTTAGCAGTGACAGTTTTGAAACTTGTTCCACTGTGGGTCATTTTGGGAATCAAGGCTATTAATCAAATTGCACTTTGCAGAGTCTAAACACTAGCAAAGATGACTCTCTAGGGTTGTCACTGGAATGACCTCCCTAAAATCAACTTGAAAAGTGGCTCTATTTGAAGTTATGAGGGCTTTCACAAGTACATAACTTATGTATACAAGAATCACAAATGAAGACACAGTATGGCAAATGATTTCTTGTCATGGACCAGCTTTGATTGATTGGTAACAGAGTCTAGAAAGCTATGGTGACAGAGATTTTGAGACTAAATCTAGTTTCTGTGCTAAAGAGTTGATCTGAAGCAATCCATAGCATTGGAATGACAGCAAACTTGAATTCTTATCATGCTCAGTTATGACTGGACTATGTGAAATGTCAGAGATAGTTCAACTAGCTAGCTATAAAAGAATGTGGTTAAAGATGACAAAAGTTATCTTACCCTTTTCTCAGGCCTGGAATCAATTTGTACATAAAGCTTAAAATAGTGGAAAACATATTGTTTGATGTCACTAAGAATTGGTCACAAGGCTAATAAAAGATAAAGAACAATTAATAAAATCAGACCAAGAATAAAATGTGAAAGGAATCTGTCTATCTACCTACTTGTCTGTCTATCTATCTATGTATCTATCTATATATCTATCCATGTATCTATGTATCTATCAATCATCTATCTATTATCTATCTATCTATCTATCTATCTATCTATCATCTATCTACCTATCATCTATCTATTATCTATCTATAAATGGGGAACAGATTTGAGGTTTTTCAAAATACACAGCTCATATTTAAAGAGTTTTAACATTTTTTTAAAACCAGAATCTTATCTTGTAGTCAAGGGAGGCCTTGAACTTACAATCTTCCTGCTTCAATTTCCTGAGTGATGGGGATTACAGGCTCAGGAAGAAAATTAAACTTCATCTTATTTTCATAGAATCACAGAGGAGGCAAGATTGAGGGATTTGAAAAGAAAAAGCCACTATTTCATGAAGAAGGGGGTATACTATGGTGTAGTAAAAGAGTGAAAGCAAGTTGCATTTCACTTTTATATTCTGATTATTGAGCTGAATTAGCAGGTGGCTTGGCTACATAAATGGCACAGAACATACCATACTACTCCATGGAGATTCTTTACTAGATAACAAACCTTTAATTGTAGAAACTGCTTGTATGGCCACACACTTTGAGACCCTTTGTCCCCCCAGCAAATTAAAGCCCTGGAAAGAAATATTTAGAAATGCAAAATGCTAGAGCTTAAGTCCAAGGCTAGTGTCAAGGGCTGCCAATGGGCACATGTCAGAAGTTATACTGAGAGTCGAGCATTTCAAATAAGCACAGCCATGGTGTCTATAAAATTTCCCACATTAAAATAAGAAAACCTGAAGAAATAACAGTCTTAAAAGTAATTTAAGAATATATAAAGAGGTGAATTGGAAGCATGCAGAAAAGAAATGGAAAGTAAAAAACCTGAACATTTCAAGAGTATAAGTAGCTGGAAAAATGGGGTCTATAGAAGACAATGTTCAGGAAAATTTTGCAAAATAGCAAATAACCTTAAAGTCAGTGAAAAAAGGGAAAATCTTGAAATTGTTCAAGAGAACAATGTGCTTATAAGGCAGGTCAGAGTTTGTAGAGGCCAACCATGAGGAAGAAACTAGACAGTAGTTTGAACTAGGGAAGTTTACTATAAAGGTTTTGACTATAATAAATGGTTAGAATCACCAAGGATTGGACAACATACTAGTTTTCTAGGGTCTCTACATCATAAATCACTTCAAGTTGGAATAGTTGCACAAAATCCCATTCATTTTACTTTTATAATTCTGGATGCTCTAAGGCTAAGACCAGAGTGTTGGCAGGACTGCCCTCTTCTGAGGCTCTTCTCCTTGGCTCCCACCTGTCTGTCTTCCCTCTGGCATTTCTGCACTGTTTTTCTTCTGCGTCTTTAGATGGTTTTCCCTCTATCTGTGTTTGTATTCCAATATATTCTTCTTTGAAGAACAAGAAATCACATTCATGACTTTATTTTAACTTTTAAAAGATCTCATTTCTCCCAAATACTCATATTTGAAGTACCCGAGGTTGGAACTTCAATTGCGAATTTAGAGAGGACAAAATTCAGCTCTGAACAGCTAGCAAGGTATAAAAAGCACTTAAACTCATGAATACACAGTAGATATAGATAGTTATCACTCCTGGATGTAAGGTAGATTATTTAAGGACATAGATGATCCATGCCCTGGGAAACCTCCTTTCTCTATTGCTATAGTTTGGATGTTGAACAGTCACTCAAAAACCCATGTAATAAAAGAGTTGATTCCTGGAGTGATGCTCTTTAGACTTCTAGTAGACCATGAAGAAGCACTTAGTGAGACGTTCTGAAGTCATTGGGGGATGGCCCTAGAATGAAATTAATTGACCAGCAGATCAGTTTGCAGAGGGAGAGCAAGGAGAGTGCAGAAGCAGAGCTTCTGGGACAGGCAGAAGCCACTCAGCTTCTGGGACAGACCCCCGTTTCTGGCTGCAGAAATCTGGACACCTTTCCTACCAAAGGAGAGGTGCCCCCCCCAGGAGGGCTGTGACCCCCAGAGCAGGTAAGGGAGCCATCTTGTCTCCTAGGTCCCTCTGAGACAAGTCTGCACAGATGAGCTTGCAGACTGCTGAGGGTGAGCAAGCAGAGTGCAGAAGCAACAGAGCTTCTGGGACAGGCAGAAGCCACTCAGCTTCTGGGACAGACCCCTGTTTCTGGCTGCAGAAATCCAGCATCTTCCCTGCCAGAGGAGAGGTGGCCACCTAGGAGGGCTGTGACCCCAAGAGCAGGCTGTGCATGTGAGTGAGCAGACTGCCGGAGGCAACCCATCTTCTGGGACAGGCCCTGTTTCAGGCCTTCATCATCTTCAACCAGGAGGCAAGTCTGAACGCCAGATCTCTGTGCACCTTCCCTGCAAGAGGAGAGCTTGCCTGAAGAGAGTACTCTGACCACTGAGACTCAGAAGAGAGCTGGATTCCCAGGATAGCTGACAGAGGCTAACAGAATCACAGGAGGAACAGGCTCCAACCAGAGACTACTATAACAACTAACTCCAGGGATTACCAAATGTCAAAAAGCAAACGTAAGAATCTTACCAATAGAAACCAAGGCTGCTCACCATCATCAGAACCCAGCACCCCCACTTCAGCCAGTCCTGGATACCCCAATACACCCAAAAAGCAAGATTCAGATTCAAAATCATATTTCATGATACTGGTAGAGGATCTGAAGAAGGACTTCAATAACTCACTTAAAGAAATACAGGAGAACAGCGCTAAAGAGGTAGAAGTCCTTAAAGAATCACAGGAAAACACTACTAAACAGGTGATGGAATTGAAGAAAACTATCCAAGACTTAAAAAGGGAGGTAGAAACAATAAAGAAAACCCAAAGTGAGACAACTCTGGAGATAGAAACCCTAGGAAAGAAATCAGGAACCAGGAGATGTGAGGGAGCAGACTGCCGGAGGCAACCCATCTTCTGGGACAGGCCCTGTTTCAGGCCTTCATCATCTTCAACCAGGAGGCAAGTCTGAACGCCAGATCTCTGTGCACCTTCCCTGCTAGAGGAGAGCTTGGCTGCTCTGGGGGTCACAGCCCTCCTAGATAGATGTGAACATCAGCAACAGAGATCGAAGAGAGAATCTCTGGTGCAGAAGATTCCATAGAGAACATGGGCACAACAATCAAAGAAAATGAAAAATGCAAAAAGATTCTGACTCAAAACATCCAGGAAATCCAGGACACAATGAGAAGACCAAACCTACAGATAATAGGGATAGATGAGAATGAAGATTATTAACTTAAAGGGCCAGCAAATATCTTCAACAAAATTATAGAAGAAAATTTCCCAAACCTAAAGAAAGGGATGCCCATGAACATACAAGAAGCCTACAGAATTCCAAATAGACTGGACCAGAAAAGAAATTCCTCCTGACACATAATAATCAGAACAACAAATGCACTAAATAAAGACAGAATATTAAAAGCAGTGAGGGGAAAAAGGTCAAGTAACATATAAATTCAGGCCTATTAGAATTACTCCAGACTTCTCAGCAGAGACTATGAAAGCCAGAAGATCCTGGAGAGATGTTATACAGACACTAAGAGAACACAAATGCCAGCCCAGGCTGTGATATCCAGCAAAACCCTCAATTATCATAGATGGAGAAACCAAAATATTCCATGACAAAACCAAATTCACACAATACCTTTCCACAAATCCAGCCCTTCAAAGGATAATAAGGGGAAAACACAACACAAGGACGGAAACTACACCCTAGAAAAAGCAAGAAAGTAATCCTTCAACAAACCTAAAAGAAGACAACCACAAGAACAAAATCCAAACTTTAACAACAAAAATAACAGGAAGCAACAATTACTTTTCTTTAATTTCTCTTAACATCAATGGACTCAATTCCCCAATAAAAAAACATAGACTAATAGACTGGCTACACAAACAGGACCCAACATTTTGCTGCTTACAGGAAACCCACCTCAGGAAAAAAGACAGACAGTACATCAGAGTGAAAGGCTGGAAAACAATTTTCCAAGTAAATGGTCCGAAGAAACAAGCTGGAGTAGCCATTCTAATATCGAATAAAATTGACTTTCAACCCAAAATTATCAAAAAAGACGAGGGGCACTTCATACTCATCAAAAGTAGTATCTACTAAGATGAACTCTCAATTTTGAATATCTACGCTCCAAATGCAAGAGAAGCCACATTCATTAAAGAAACTTTAGTAAAGGTCAAAGCACACATTGCACCTCACACAATAATAGTGGGAGACTTCAACACCCACACTCACCATTGGACAGATCCTAGAAACAGAAACTAAACAGAGACACATGGACCCTAACAGAAATTATGAAACAAATGGATTCAATAGATATCTAAAAAACATTTTATCCTAAAACAAAAGGATATACCTTCTTCTCAGCACCACATGGTTGTTTCTTCCAAAATTGACCATATAATCTGTCACAAAATAGGCCTCAACAGATACAAAAATATTGAAATTATCCCATGCATCCTATCAGATCACCACGGACTAAGGCTGATCTTCAATAACAGCATTAATAATAGAAAGCCAGTAACTGAATAACACTCTACTCAATGATACCTTGGTCAAGGAAGAAATAAAGAAAGAAATTAAAGACTTTTTAGAGTTTAATGAAAATGAAACCACAACATACCCAACTTATGGGACACAATGAAGGCATTTCTAAGAGGAAATTTTATAGCCCTGAGTGCCTGCAAAATAAAACTAGAGAGAACATACACTAGCAGCCTGATAACACACCTAGAAGCTCTAGAACTAAAGGAAGCAAATTCACCCAAGAAGAGTAGAAGGCAGGAAATAATCAAACTCAGGGCTGAAATCAACCAAGTGGAAACAAAAAGAACTATTTAAAGAATCAACCAAATCAGGAGCTGGTTCTTTGAGAAAATCAACAAGATAGATAAACCCTTAGCCAGAACAACTAGAAGGCACAGGGACAATATTCTAATTAACAAAATCAGAAATGAAAAAAGAGACATAACAATAGAACTTGAGGAAATCCAAAACATCAGCAGATCCTACTGCAAAAGGCTATACTCAACAAAACTGGAAAACCTGGATGAAATGGAAAACTTCCTAGACAGATACCAGGTACCAAAATTAAATCAGGATCAGATTAACGATGTAAACAGTCCCATTTCCTCTAAAGAAATAGAAGCAGTCATCAATAGTCCCCCAACCAAAATAAACCCAGGACAAGATGGGTTTAGTGCAAAGTTCTATCAGACCTACAAAGAAGACTTAATTCCAACTCTCCTCAAACTATTCCACAAAATAGAAACAGTAGGTACTCTTCCCAATTCATTTTATGAAGCCACAGTTAATCTGATACCTAAACCACACAAATATCCAACAAAGAAAGAGAACTTCAGACCAATTTCTCCCATGAATATTGATGCAAAAATACTCAATAAAATCCTCACAAACCAAATCCAAGAATACATCAAAACGATCATCCATCACGACCAAGTAGGCTTCATCCCAGGGATGCAGGGATGGTTTAATATACAGAAATCCATCAACGTAATTCACTATATAAACAAACTCAAAGACAAAAATTACATTGATCATCTCCTTAGATGCTGAGAAAGCATTTGACAAAATCCAACACTCATTCATGATAAAGGTCTTGGAAAGATCAGGAATTCAAGGCCCATACCTAAACATAATAAAAGCAATCTACAGCAAACCAGTAGCCAACATCAAAGTAAATGGAGAGAAACTTGAAGCAATCACACTAAAATCAGGTACTAGACACAGCTGCCCACTTTCTTTCTACAAAGCAATTTGACAACAAAGGGAGATAAAGGGGATTCAAATTGGAAAGGAAGAAGTCAAAATATCACTATTTGCAGATGATATGATAGTATATATAAGTGACCCTAAAAATTTCACCAGAGAACTCCTAAACCTTATAAAGAGCTTCAGTGCAGTAGCTGGATATAAAATTAACTCAAACAAATCAATGGTCTTTCTCTACACAAAGGATAAATGGGCAGAGAAAGAAATTAGGTAAACAACACCCTTCACAATAGTCACAAACAATATAAGATACCTTGGTGTGACTCTAACTAAGGAAGTGAAAGATCTGTATGATAAGAACTTCAAGTCTCTGAAGAAAGAAATCCAAGAAGATCTCAGAAGATGGAAATATCTCCCATGCTCATGGATTGCGAGGATCAATATAGTAAAAATGGCTATGCTGCCGAAAGCAATCTACAAATTCAATACAATCCTCATCAAAATTCCAACTCAATTCTTCACTGAGCTTGAAAGGGCAATTTGCAAATTCACCTGGAATAATAAAAAACCTAGGATAGCAAAATCTATTCTCAACAATAAAATAACCTCTGTGGGAATCATCATGCCTGACATTAAGCTGTACTACAGAGCAATTGTGATAAAAATTGCATGGTACTGGTACAGCAACAGACAGGTAGATCAATGGAATAGAATTGAAGGCCCAGAAATGAACCCTCACACCTATGGTCAGTTGATCTTTAAGAAAGGAGCTAAAACCATTCAGTAGAAAAAAGACAGCATTTTCAACAAACGGTGCTGGCTCAACTGGCGGTTATCATGCAGAGGAAGGCGAATTGATCCATTCTTATCTCCTTGTACAAAGCTCAAGTCTAAGTGGATCAAAGACCTTCATATAAAACCAGAGACAATATGCCCCAATACAGGGGAACGCCAGGGCCAAGATGTGGGAGCGGGTGGGTAGGGGAGCAGGGCCGGGAGGGGGGAGGGTATAGGGAACTTTCTGGATAACACTTGAAATGTAAATGAAGAAAGTATCTAATAAAAGTTGGAAAAAAAAAACCAGAGACACTGAAATTTATAGAGGAGAAAGTGGGGAAAAGCCGCGAAGATATGGGCACAGGGAAAAAATTCCTAAACAGAACAGCTATGGCTTGTGATGTAAGATCAAAAATTGACAAATGGGACCTTATAAAATTTCAAAGCTTCTATAAGGCAAAAGACACTGTGAATAAGACAAAAAGGCCACCAAAAGATTGGGAAAGGATTTTTACCACTCCTAAATCTGATAGGGGACTAATATCCAATATATACAAAGAGCTAAAAAAGCTGGACTTCAGAAATTCAAATAACCCCATTAAAAATAGGGCCGGGAGGGGGGAGGATATAGGGAACTTTCTGGATAACACTTGAAATGTAAATGAAGAAAATATCTAATAAAAGTTGAAAAAAAAAAAAAAAATGGGGTACAGAGCTAAACAAAGAATTCTCAAGTGAGGAATACAGAATGGCTGAGAAGCACCTGAAAAAATGTTCAACATCCTTAATCATCAGGGAAATGCAAATCAAAACAACCTTGAGATTCCACCTCACTCCAGTCAGAATGGCTAAGATCAAAAACTCAGATAACAGCAGATGGTGGCAAGGATGTGGAGAAAGAGGAACACTCCTCCATTGCTGATGGGATTGCCAGCTGGTACAACCACTCTGGAAATCTGTCTGGCAGTTCCTCACAAAATTGGACATAGTACTACCAGAACATCCAGCAATACCTCTCCTGGGCATATACCCAGAAGATGTTCCAACCGGTAATAAGAACACATGCTCCACTATTTTCATAGCAGCCTTATTTATAATAGCCAGAAGCTGGAAAGAACCCAGATAATCCATCCCTCAACAGAGGAATGGATACAGAAAATGTGTTACATTTATACAATGGAGTACTACTCAGCTATTAAAAACAATGAATTTATGAAATTCTTGGGCAAATGGGTGTATCTGGAGGATATCATCCTGAGTGAGGTAACCAAATCACAAAAGAAGTCACTTGATATGCACTCACTGATAAGTGGATATTAGCCCAGAAACTTAGAATACCCAAGATACAATTTGCGAAACACAAGAAAATCAAAAAGAACGAAGACCTTTTGGATACTTCATAAATTGGATACTACTTTATGGATACTTCATACCTCCTTAGAATAGAGAACAAAATAGCCATGAAAGGAGTTACAGAGACAAAGTTTGGAGCTAAGATCAAAGGATGGACCATCCAGAGACTACCCCACCTGGGGATCCAGTCCATAATCAGCCAGCAAACCCAGACACTATTGCATATGCCAGCAAGATTTTGCTGAAAGGACCCTGATATAACTATCTCAAGTGAGGCTATGCCAGTGCCTGGCAAATACAGAAGGGGATGCTCATAGTCATCTATAGGATGGAACACAGGGCCCCCAATGGAGGCGGTTGAGAAATTACCCAAGGAGCTGAAGGGGTCTACAACCCTTTAGGTGGAACAACAATATGAGCAAACCACTACCCCCAGAGCTCGTGTCTTTAGATGCATATGTAGCAGAAGATGGCCTGGCCATCATTGGGAAGAGAGGCCCCTTGGTCTTACAAACTTTATATGCCCCAGTACAGGGGAATGCCAGAGCAAAGAAGTGGGAGTGGGTGGGTAGGGGAACAGGGAGGGGGAGAATATACGGAACTTTTGGGATAGCATTTGAAATGTAAATAAAGAAAATATCTAATAATAATAAAAAAGAAATTAATTGACCTTTGTGACTCGGTTTTCCCTTTTCTTTCTGGTTTGAGACATGAGCATTTGGTGTAGTAAATGTCCAGTAGGCTAATCAACACATAGACTTGGTCTTGGACTTGAGCTTTCAGAACCATGGGCTCATGTAATATTCTTTTTTACTTCATATGTAGGTTTTGTCCAATATTTCACCACAGTGATGTTCACCTGACTCACATACCTTTCCTTGTGTCTATAATTCAAATATTCTGGAAAGAATGCATATGGCTTACTGGAAAGAAAACTTTTCTAAGACTGTACAGTTGTCTAGAAAGATATACTGATCTAGACAAGGACATTCTAGAGAGATTGCTTGTGGAGTTTCTATGTGTTTCTACTATAAGGGAATTTATATGTGTTTCTACTCTAAGGGAATTTCTCTGCACTTCTGCTCACCAAAAGCTACTGGAACTTGCTGCTGTAGAACCCATGTGTGCTGCTGGGTCAGGATACTGCTGAATCTGCATGTGTGATAGAGTCTACCTAGAGTAGAATAAAGAGGAATTACTATCTCCTTTAGTGTCTTCCCAGTATCCTCCATTAATGTTATGCCAGTTGACAACAGAAAAGTATAGGATTTAATTTCATTATCACAGAACATGCAGTGAGGTGGATTTTATGTGTAAAGGTGATAATTTATAGCTGGCATAGGAGATAAGCATGACATTTTTGCTATTAGTCTTAACTGAACATGGCAACAAATGGAACAGAAAATACAGTAAGAAGGAATGCTCAGGACTACAGACTTTACAAGGTTAGTCTTTGAAGGTCATCAACTATTTCTATAGTGTATTATATGAGTAACCCTTTGAATTAAGTACTTTAAATGCTAAAAATTTCCACAAAATTGCCTGTGTTCTTGTTTAAGAAAATGCCACTCCTGCTTTACCTGCAAGGCAGAGGAAAGGGTAGCTGAACAAGTCGGGAGATGGAATTCAGACTTTATCAGTTTTTTCTTGTATAAAACATTGACTTTGCTGTCTTTCGTGTCATTTGTCTTTGGGATATGAAGGGATATCACAATGTAACATCAAGCTACACCTAGAAACAACTGTCTCTTTTGACCTATGTTAATATTGCTTCAAAGAATATCCCATGGTAAACATATACATTTGTCTAAATCTATCTGTGTTTATATTGGAACCTGGTTTTTACTGTTTTAGGCACATTTATCATGTTTGGATATTAGTTACTGATCATCATGATCAGATAAAATACTTGAGCACATATTTGTAAAGAAGTAAAGACTTATTTTGGCTTCTGGCTTCACATGGTTGTCTAACTTCTTTTCAGGTGTGTGGTGAGGCAGAGCATTTCAACAGCGGCATATTGTAGAAGAGGCTTCTTATCTTATAGTTGGCAGGAAATTGAGAGAAAGAGAGGAAGAGCCCAGGGCCAAGATATACTTTCAAAGGCATGCCCCAAGTCAGTAATTTTCTCTAATTAAGTCTGACTTTTTACTTTTTAAGGTTCTGTAACCCAATGAGTAGTTCATTTTATTATGATTCCATTGTTGGATCTGTCCACTTATTAGGTCATTGCTCTCCTAATACAATAATTTCCCCAAAACCTTACCACTGAATATAGCTTTTAAAAATGTAAATTTTAATTTTTAAAAAGTTTGGTGTATTTTTTATTAGATATTTTCTTTATTTACATTTCAAATGCTATACTGAATGTCCCCTATACCCTCCCCCCACCTCCACCCTGCTCCCCAATCCACTCACTCCTGCTTCCTGGCCCTGGCATTCCCCTATACTGGGGCATATAAACTTTGCAAGACCAAGGGCCTCTCCTTCCAATGATGGCCAACTAGGCCATCCTCTGCTACATATGCAACTAGAGACACTGCTCTAGGGGGGTACTGGTTAGTTCATATTGTAGTTCCTCCTATAAGGTTGCAGATCCCTTTAGCTCCTTGGGTACTCTCTCTAGCTCCTTCATTGAGGGCCCTGTGTTCTATCTAATAGGTGACTGTGAGCATCCACGTCTGTATTTGCCAGGCACTGGCATAGCCTCACAAGTGATAGCTATATCAGGGTTCTGTCAGCAAAATCTTGCTGGCATATAAAATAACATCTGGGTTTGGTGGTTGTTTATGGGTTGGATCCCTGGATGGGGCAGTCTCTGGATGGTCCTTCCTTCAGTCTCTGTTCTGAACTTTGTCTCTGTAACTCCTTCCATGGGTATTTTGTTCCCCATTCTAAGAAGGAATGAAGTATCCACACTTTGGTCTTCCTTCATCTTGAGTTTCATGTGTTTTGCAAATTGTATCTTGGGTATTCTAAGTTTCTGGGCTAATATTTACTTATCAGTTGAGTGCAGATCATGTGTGTTCTTTTGTGATTGGGTTACCTCACTCAGGATGATATTTTCTAGTTCCATCCATTTGCCTAAGAATTTCATAAATTCATTGTTTTTAATAGCTCCATTGTGTAAATGTACCAAATTTTTTGTATCCATTCCTCTGTTAAGAGACATCTGGGTTCTTTCCAGCTTCTGGCTCTTATAAATAAGGCTGCTATGAACATAGTGGAGCATATGTTCTTATTACCAGTTGGAACATCTTCTGGGTATATGCCCAGGAGAGGTATTGCTGGATCTTCCAGTAGTACTATGTCCAATTTTGTGAGGAACTGCCAAACTAATTTCCAGAGTGGTTGTACCAGCTTGCAATCCCACCAACAATGGAGGAGCGTTCCTCTTTCTCCACATCCTAGCCAGCATCTGCTGTCACCTGAATTTTTATTTTATTTTATTTTTTTTGGATTTTTTGAGACAGGGTTTCTCTGTGCTGTTCTGGCTGTCCTGGAACTCACTCTGTAGACCAGGCTGGCCTCGAACTCAGAAATCTGCCTGCCTTTGCCTCTCAAGTGCTGGGATTACAGGCATGCGCCACCACTGCCCAGTGTCACCTGGATTTTTGATCTTTGCCATTCTGACTGGTGTGAGGTGGAATCTGAGGGTTGTTTTGATTTGCATTTCCCTGATGATTAAGGATGTTGAATATTTTTTCAGTTGCTTCTCAGCCATTCAGTATTCCTCAGTTGGGAATTCTTTGTTTAGTTCTGTACCCCTTTCTAGTTTTATTTCATTTTCTGGAGTCCAGCTTCTTGAGTTCTTTGTATTAACAAAAAGTAATTGTTGCTTTCTGTTATTTTTGTTGTTAGAGTTGGGATTCTGTTCTTGTGGCTATCTTCTTTTAGGTTTGTTGAAGGATTACTTTCTTGCTTTTTCTAGGGCCTAATTTCCCTCCTTGTGTTGGAGTTTTCCCTTTAATATCCTTTGAAGGGCTAGATTCATGGAAAGATATTGTGTGAATTTGATTTTTTCATGGAATACTTTGGTGTCTCCATCTATGGTAATTGAGAGTTTTGCTGGGTATAGTAGCCTGTGTTGGCATTTGTGTTTTCTTAGGTTCTGTATAACATCTGTCCAGGATCTTCTGGCTTTCATAGTCTCTGGTGAGAAGTCTGGTGTAATTCTCATAGGTCTGACCTTTTTCCCTTACTGCTTTTAATATTCTTTCCTTGTTTAGTGCATTTGGTGTTTTGATAATTATGTGTCGGGAGGAATTTCTTTTCTGGTCCAGTCTATTTGGAGTTCTGTAGGCTTCTTGTATGTTCATGGGCATCTCTTTCTTTAGGTTAGGGAAGTTTTCTTCGATAATTTTGTTGAAGATATTTTCTGGCCCTTTAAGTTGAAAATCTTCATTCTCATCTATACCTATTAATCTTAGGTTTGCTCTTTGCATTGTGTCCTGGATTTCCTGGATGTTTTGAGTTAGTTTTGCATTTTGCATTTTCTTTGATTGTTGTGTCCATGTTTTCTATGGAATCTTCTGCACCTGAGATTCTCTTGTCTGTCTTTTGTATTCTGTTGCTGATGCTCGCATCTATGGTTCCTGATTTCTTTCCCAGGATTTCTATCTCCAGGGTTGCCTCCCTTTGGGTTTTCTTTATTGTTTCTACTTCCCTTTTTAGATCTTGGATGGTTTTGTTCAATTCCATCACCTGTTTGGTTGTGTTTTCCTGTAGTTCATTAAGGGATTTTTGTGCTTCCTCTTTAAGTACTTCCACCTGTTTAGCAGTGTTCTCTTTTATTTCTTTAAGTATGTTATTAATGCCCTTCTTAAATCCTCCACCAGCATCATGGGATATGATTTTAAATCTGAATCTTGCTTTTTGGGTGTGTTGGCAGATCCAGGACTAGCTGTGGTGCAGAGTGGTCCTGGTTTCTGTTCCTAAGATTCTTTTTGTTGTTGTTGCTGCTTTTTTTTTTTTTTTTTTTTTTTCAAGACAGGGTTTCTCTGTATAGCGCTGGCTGTCCTGGAACTCACTCTGCAGACCAGGCTGGCTTCAAACTCAGAAATCTACCTGCCTCTGCTTCCCAAGTACTGGGACCAAAGGTGTGTGCCACCACTGCCCGGCTGTTTGTAAGATTCTTATGTTTGCCTTTTGCCATCTTGTAATCTCTGATGTTAGATGTTCTAGCTGTCTCTGGCTGGAGCTTGTTCCTCCTGTGATTCTGTTAGCCTCTGTCAGCATTCCTGGGAGCCCAACTCTCTCCTGAGTCCCAGTGGTCAGAGCACTCTCTGTAGGCAAGCTCTCCTCTGGCAGGGAAGGTGCACAGAGGTCTGGAGCTCAGCTCTGCCTCCTTGCTGAAGATGAAGGCCTGAAGGGACCCTGCCCAAGAAGCTCTGTTGCTTCTGTGGCCCGCATGCTCTCCTGTGAGGTCTGGTCTCTGAGAGACCAGGGATACAAGATTGACTATAGCTTTAAAGAATAGCCTTTTAACATAGCAACCATTTTGGATGTTCTATATATTCAAAGCACAACAAACCCCATTTTTCACTGTACTATTTCATGTAGAGCATTACTTGCTAAATACTTAAGAAATACTTGTTGATTAAGATACTGATGAAATCATTGGAGGCCAAAGGGAATACAGAGAAAAATTCTGGAGTTTTGCTTGTTTGGTTCCACTCAATGAAAATGCAGTCTTTGTACCACCAAGAGGTGCTAATAGATTTATTGGAGACTCTCATATTAGCCCACAAATTATATAAATGAACATTAAACTTCACTGTCTTCAAGAACAGAAATATCACCATGAACACAGAGGAAATTAAAACAATTTTTATAGACTAATCCACTCTAAAGAAATGTATTTGAAAATGTAGATGAAATAGCTTTGTAAGAAAATATTAATCATAAAAGTATGATGATAAAAAATGTAAACAGACTTGTTTTACTCCAAGAAATAACTTTGTCCAAGGGTTGTCTAGTAAGAAATATCAAGTTTTAGGGCTGCAGAAATGGAACAACTGTTAAGAAGACTGGCTGTTCTTCCAGAGAACCTGGGTTCAAGTGCCAGATACCACAGGGTGATTTTCAACTGTTCATCTTTAACTCGAGTTCTAGGGGATCTCTTGTCTTCTTTTGAACTCCTTGGGCACAAGGCATATAAGTGGTAAATAGATGCATATACTGGAGAACACACATTTTACAAAAGACAGATCAAGCACATGGAGGAAAGATATTAATCTTCAGCCTCCATATACATGCACACGTCCACATTTGTGTGACGCTATTCCTAAGAGATGTGATCAAATGTTCACTCACAAAAGATAGGGACCTAACGACAGACAGAAATATGGATATCACCAAATGCCAACTTGGTGAAGTGGGTCTTATTGGGGTCAAACAATCATTTTTATTGGGGTTACTTGCAGAAATATGGGTAAGGGTTTATTATAGAAGTGGCCAAAGACAGCTGTATGTCCAAAGCCTACCCCAGTACAGATAATGGCTCACAAAAACTGGAAATCTGGCATACACTTCACAGCCTGCAAACCGCTCAACAGGTTGGAGAGTGTTCTTTCTCAGAGGTCTGTCTGATCCTTTTCCAAGCAACTCAGCTTATCTGAGAGTTTCCTAGCTAGTTTGGCTGGTCTCAGCTTCTTCCAAGCAGCTGGACATGTATGAGAGTGACTCCCAACAGTCTTTGTTATTTATATTATCTTGGGGAAGAAGGAGCCTAGAGAATCTACTCATTTTCTCGGGAACTTCCTGAAGTTCTTTTGAATTCTTTACTTCCTGTCTTAAGCAGGTTTCCTGTGATGGAATATTTCACCTCCCTTTGGAATATCCTATTGTTTTACTTCTCTTTGCACATCCTATGTCTTAAGAAGTTTCTCTCCAAAATGGAAGGTTTTAATCTTAGAGGAAACTTATAGACAACAAGGCTATCCCACCCACACACATAGCAGACATACATAGCACACCACAGACACAACAGTTAACATACAATTAAAAAATACCAAGCCTGGAAGTATTCACAGATGATACCTCTCAAACCTCCAGAGAATAATCTCAGTGCTTTTTCAACTCTTAGAGTTCACAAAGAATAAAATCTTTCAAATATGCTCCATGAGAAAAGAAGGCAACTATTCTAAAGGATATTAAATGTATTTGAAATATGAATACATTTGTATAGGTTCATTGACAAGTGTGAGTATCACTATGAAACTGTTAAGTGGTTAGTGATTAGTAATTTAAAAGAATAGTATGCACCAAGTACCCAGAAAACAGTAAAATACTCAGAAAGCCACTGATTTAATCAGTACAATAATAATATAAAAGTTTGGAAATCAAAGCTATCATTTTCCTGCTGCAAAGGCACTTGATCTAATTCATTATCTACTCATGAGAAAGCAGCGCAAGTAAACTGCATATACTGAAGAACACACATTTTACACAAGACAGATCAATCACATGGAGGAAAGATATTAATCTGTAATATTAATTGGCAGCACCATGCTTTAGGTTGTTTTATAAAGGGAGAGAGGGTTGACAATTCAGCTATGGCTGCACAATCTGTAATGATAGAACTCGGATTTAAATCTAGATCATTTTTTGATTAGTGGTGCCTTAGTCCTACACCCTTAGCACAAATACTAATGCTTCCCTACCTTCTTTGTACTCAAAGTTGAATAAGTGCATATGATAGCAAAGGAAATGTACAAAGGAGAGATCATTTCCTACCTCTCAGAGTGTTGCAAAGGAGTTAGGTGTTGTCATACAATGTCGCTAATGAGGATGTGGGAAGTCAGTTAATGAGCATACGCCCACCAAACTGAAGACGAGTACACATAAAAGTCACAGTATCATTTGATATGAAAAAGTAGGCAACTAAAATGTGCAGTTGTAGGGAAACCAACACACACTTTAAAGATAAAGTGGACATACTATCCAAATACGGAGCAAGCCATATCCTTTCATTTGTAAACCAAAGGAACTAGACAAATAGCTTTTAAAACATGTCCATGTGCACACGTGTCTATATGTATGTTCCTGTGTGTGTGGGGGAGGGGTATGGGTGTGTGTGCGTGCTTGCACATGTGCATGCATGTACACACATGCATGATCTCATGTGCACACATAGAACTTCTGAAATCATAGGGAAAGAATTGACAAGAGGTGAAATTGTGCTTCTTAAGTCACCAAGGATCTGGATAGAAAAGCAGTCCCTGTTCTGTTCTAGTTGAAGTTTTTTCTCTCCTGCGCATGTCCCATTTATTTTTATTTTAAAATAGAAATAAGACATTGCCTTAATGATACTGACCCCTTTCAGGTGTCAGGGGCGGGAATCATCATGCTGACCTTTTCAGAGTGACTATCCTCTCTAAATAAAGCATTTTATAAAGCATCTTAAAAATGCTGGTGTTTTCATGGTTGCAACCAAGTCTTTGTAATTCCTGTTCTAGCTGACCAAAGATGCATTCATGAGGTAAGAAATAGACTCTGGGGTGTACAACAGGATTTATTTTTACTGTAGTCTTGTTTTTTTCTCCAGTCTTGCATAACAAGTCCACTTTTGGAAACGATCTCCAGAGTTTTCCAAATATGATGTAGTGCGGTAGGAGCAAATGCACTTGAAGGTAGAAGAAAGGGGTGAAGGCACCTACCTTTTAAATATCTTTATCTGGTTGTTTTGCTCCTAGGCTACTCCTGCTTTGGGTCATGTTCTCATGTACAAACAACCCAAAATAATCCTTACACATACTCTGTCTTACAATTTTATAACTATAATTTTATGAAACCACATTTTAAATCACTTAGAAAAAAGGGAATTTTAAATGATAAGAATAATGGTTTACATATTGCCGATTTAAGTTTAGACTTTAGCACTGTAATTTTGGGGTATGACTCTCAGTTACTCTATAACCTCATTTTATTTCAGTCTTAAGGACTCTATATAGTATTTATTGTATGATTAGATCCAAACTCTCTCAACTTTTATTTATGTTAGGACTTCTTAATTTCACCATTTTATAGATATTTTGATTTTAATTACAATATAACTGCATCAGTTTCTTCTTCCCTTTCTTTCTCCAATTCCTTTCTGTCCCCTCAATCCAATTCTTCCTTGCCATCCCATTCTCTCTTAAATTCATGTCCCCATGCTCTCTTTTAGTTTGATTATTTTACACACACACACACACACACACACACACACACACACACACACACAAATACAACCTGATGAGGCTGAAAAAAGCAATTGTAACTCTTACATATCGGGTTGTTTCCTACAAAATAATGGAACATACTATAATAAAATGTCAAAGATAAATTGTGATCTGAAGACAAACTGAGTAAGTGTTCAGTGGAGTCAGACTTTGTGAATTCATAAAATATACTACCTACTTAATTTTAGGCATTGAACTGTTAGAAAGAATAAGCCCAAGGCATCCTATTTAATGAAACTTTAAAACTTCTGCTTTAAATTAATAATTTAAGGGTTAAAAAATTCAATTAATTCATACATGTTTCATGAGCGAGTAAGTTTTAAAGATGAAGCAGTCAGTGTTGTTATATAGTATTAAAATAATAAATGTATGGGTTAAAATATTTTGTAAATACATTTGTTATTTTGTGTCCCAGTTTTAGAAAACACAACTTTATGTGACTCGCTTTTGAATAATTGTGTTTTAAATTACAGAAAAAATTTCATGTGTAACTAATGCGGCATGAAAATGTCTCCATGACACAGATCTTGAGACAAATTGTAGCATTACTCATCCTTAAACATCAATAAAGTGTCTATTTCCAGATATAATTATATTTACTGGTTTGGAAACTATTTTTCTCCTTATATTAAAGAATATTACTTTTATTAAAATTCTCTTGGGGTCTGGTGACATTTTACTGATTGAGCAAAGAAAAAAGAGATGTTCCTTCTTATGAACTGCATATGTGGGTTTTAAAGTCAGCAAGATCTGGCTTTGATTCTCAGGTCTGCAGGGAATTGGAGTGTGTGGGCACAGGAAAGATGCTCAACTGCCCATGCTGAGGACACTGACTTCACAAGGTAATGTGGAAAGTAGCAATAGTGAGTCTTAGGCACTTGTCACAGTGTCTGACACACAATGTCCTTACCTGTGCCTTCTTACTTTCTTCTCAGGCAGATTCAGGCTATAAGTAAGGTTTTTACATTAATTGCTTTGGAGCAGAATTTTGTGCAGAGTGAGGGATAAAGATCTAGTTTCTTTTACATGTAGTTATCCAGCTTTCTGAGCACATTTTTGAAGATGCTGTCTTTTCTCCAATTTCTGTATTTGGCCTCTTTGTCAAAAACGCAAGTGGCTGTAGAAATGTGGGCTTATATATGGGTCTTCAATTCTATTCAGTCGATCTCTGTCTGTTTTTGTGCCAGAACCACACTATGCTTTTTGTGTTGCTGTGGCTCAGGAGTATGAGTTGACATCAGGGGTGGCTATCTGTGCCATGGCGTTTTCATTGTTTAGCATTACTTTGGCTATCCTGGGTCTTTTTTGCTTCCATATGAATTTAAAGAATTTTTTTTTCAATTCCTATGATGAATTACATTGGAGATTCCATAGAAATTTTGGTGTATCTGTAAGTTGCTTTTGATAGGATGGCCATTTCTGAAATATTAATCCTACCAATCCATGGTTTGTCTTACCCTGAGTTATTGGTCAGCGAAGTCCAATGAACCCCTACCCCAAAACAATACAGTATGTTACCATTGCTCTTAGTTGTCCTCTAGAACTTGATGATAAGATCATACTGATGAGGACATGCGTTGAGTCATGGGACAACTGAGGAATCAAACTGGTATTGATCTGTAATCTTCTTTCCTACTTGCTAGCTTTAACAGTGCTGGAAGGTTCTGTACATGATTTTGTTGAACAAAAGTAATTAAAAGTTTTACCAAGCTGTGAACCCTTTGAGATAAAATAATATCTGGCCTGGCAAGATATATCCATAGGTGCAATGGTGGCCTGAATGTTTTGGGAGTAACCAACTGCATTTTGACTGGATTTAAGGCCTGCTCTACGTAGTGGATTTCAAGCCTAGTACTGTTAACTGGGTCACGAACCTGTGGCGTGGTAGGTCCTAGGTGAGAAACTGCTACTACTACTACTTGGCTAAATGGGGGTAGTATTACAATACTCCCTACATAATTATCTTTATATTCATAGATACATATTGTAGTGGGTTGGCCTGATGCTCTTGTATTCTAATGCTAATTTGGGACCCCCAAACTGGTTGCTCAGAGATGAGATA
This sequence comes from Mus minutoides, assembly GCA_902729485.2. Classification (NCBI taxonomy): domain Eukaryota; kingdom Metazoa; phylum Chordata; class Mammalia; order Rodentia; family Muridae; genus Mus; species Mus minutoides. The sequence goes on along the minus strand of LR749505.1, from coordinate 2,163,872 downwards.
CTACTCTACAAGTAGACCTAGTAAATGACCCTGCCCTCAGTTAATTGTGATTGGTAAATAAAGATGCCAACAGCCAACAGCTAGGCAGAAGAGACATAGGTGGGGTTTAGGCTTCTTAGGTTGGAGGTTGGAGAAGAAGAAGAGGTGCAGGAAGAAAAAGAGGAAGATGAAGAGGAAAAGGAAGAAGAAGCAGAAGCAGCAGCAGCAACAGCAGCAGCAGCAGAAGTAAAATCATCATCATCATCATCATCATCATCAGCAGCAGCAGCATCTGGGAAGAAGAAACCACGTGGGTTAAAGAGTCAATAGAGTGTAGCCCTGAGGGTTGCCCAATTGTAATTAAGAGCAGTTACATATGGAACATAGTAAATAGTATTTATTATTATTAACTTAGTGTTATTGATAGGAAAGTAGATTTTAACAGCATGGAGGGTAGGCAGCTGCCCAGCAGTTGTGCTGTTTAAGGCTTATTGTAAATTTAAAGGCCATGTGTGTGTCTTTTATCTGGGAACGCAATAACAAAAGGCAGAGAAGAAACCCAGGGCCAGGATTCTAAATACTTATTACAACAAAGTATATTTCTCAACCCTCATCACAGAATCTTCTTTTCTTGCAGTAGACAGCATTAATACAAAGAAGCACACGTAGCCAAAGTGCAGGGAATAAGAGATTGTACTCAGGCCTAAAAGGGATGTCTGTATCACTTCCTTTCTCCCAAGGATCAGGGAGCACCCTGAAGAGCAGGAGACGGATTGTAAGAGCCAGAGGCAGAGGAGAAGCAGGGTTTTCTACATGATAGAGTTATTGCACATATGAACTCACAGTGGTTGTGACTGTATGAAGACTACATAGCCAAACATGTCAGTATTAATATGGGAGGCTCTCATGAAGTCACACCTTAGCTGAGGAGATATTGGCAATTGACAGTTACTCAGGTGCAGTTGCCTGTGCCCCAGTAGGTGGCCCAACTCCCACTCACTTACTGGCCAGGAAATAGACTCAGTAGGTTTACAAGAGTCATTGTAGTTAGGAAGGTAGTGATGGTGGGTATAGGAGGAATTGGAAGGGTGAGATTGGGGGATAGATTTGATCAAAACATGTATTTATATTCATGTGTGAAATTCTCAAATAATAAAATGCAAATTCCCAAATATGATGGTAGAAGTCTTCAGGTCCACACAAAGAACTAAAGCATAATAGTTTTGAAGACTTTTTATTACCTGGATATCTTCATAATATTCTTCTTATAAGATGGGCAATATATTAACATAACTAAAATATTGAAAGTGAAGATGAGGTCATGAGAATGACTAAAAGTATTGTGGCAAGTAGAGAAAAAAAAAAAACACTTTCCATACATGGGCATATGTGGTGGATGGTGGGGAGAAGGTGGGAGGCAAGTGGATTTAGGAGGAGAAATCCAGCTTCTTCTTACAAAATGGGAGAATATTTTATCTGTGCTTAGATTTTTGTGTTTGTTTCTGGATTATCTTTATATATGTTCAAACTGTCAGGAGATTTCTTAGCAACAATAAAGGAATCTTGGTGGACAAGGAAGGAAGATCTGAAAAGAAGGGAAGGGTGGTTTGCTTATTTCCTATATTGACCAAAGCATCAGTGTCAGATTTTTTATTTACTTGTTTATGTTATGCATGTAAGTACACTGTCACTTTCTTCATGCATAACAAAACAGGGCATCGGATCCTATTACAGATGGTTGGGAGCTACCATGTGGTGGCTGGGGATTGAACTCAGGACCTCTGAAAGAGTGGTTTAGAGCATCTCTCCAGCCCCAGTTTGGGGTTTTAAACTTAAGGTTGCTAATGCAGTTCTGTGTACATATTCTTTTCTTGGCATTCCTTGCTGGGAACTAGCCCCAGACTTTAGGTTCAGTTCTGAAGTGGAACAGTGTTGGACAAAGGCTGCTGACCTTTGGCCTTGTAACTCGCTCTTATTATTCTGTAGATAAAATCTGCTTAGTTTCTTGCAATTCTTTTAAGAAAAAAAGCTTAGTAATTGGAGTTTGTGATGGTTTGTATATTGTTGGTCCAGGGAGTGGGACCATTTGGAGGTGTGGACTTGTTGGAATTGGTGTGACCTGGTTGGAGTAGGTGTGTCACTGTTGATGTGGGCTTAATACGCTCACCTTAGGTGCCTGAAAGTGAGTCTTCCACTAGTAGCCTTTGGATAAAGATGTAAAATCTCACCTCTGCCTGCACCATGCCTGCCTGGATACTGCCATGCTCCCACCTTGATAATAATGGACTGAACCTTGGAATCTGTAAGCCAGCCCCAAATAACTGTTGGTATTTATAAGACTTGCCTTGGTCATGGTGTCTGTTCACAGCAGTAAAAACCTAACTAAGACAGAGCTCTTTTCTCTCTGGTTCACCAATCCCTCACTGGCCAGGCAAGCTGCTTAGAGTTTGTTAACTACACGTGAGCCAGAAAGAAAAGAAAAGAAAAGGAAGGAAGGGAGAATTTAAGCACACAGACATGTGCATGCACACGCACGCGCGCGCACACACACACACACACACACACACACACATTTTTATATAAATACACTCTGGTCAAATCTGACTACCTGTCTCAACAATTCCATAAGTGCTTATGCATTCTTACACACATACCTACACATATATGTATATACATATATATAGACAAACAGATATATACATATATACATTTGGTGGATGGGGCTGAACCTCAAATGCCACATATTCTGAATGTAGCAGAAATGGCTACACCAAAACTTTATTATTGTTTTCAGCCTTTTATACATTTTAGACAAAAAAATTCTCTATGTAAGAAAGAATTACTTCATAGATAAAATGTTACATAATAGGGGAGTTACAGAAAGATGTCAATAGTAACTTTTGTTTTTAAAAAATGATTTTAATTATTATTTTCTCTATGCATACATTAATTGATGGAGATTTAGATTATTTACACATTTCTTGGCTAGTATCAGTTGTGTTTTCTGGATATTCATGTACAATATATTTTCTGTAGACAAAATGTGTAGGAGAAATAGAAGTTTGTTGTTAGAGTCCAGTGATAGAGTGGTCATGTAACATAACTGGCATGTGTCCATTAGATTTAATTGAATGCATTTGGTGTATTTAATCAGGATGGCTTCAGTTTACCCACACTGCTAACTGGTTGCAGATCTGAGATCAGAAACCAGGTCTGTCTGACTTTAAAACCCACTTATACTGTGAACAATAGGAAACGACAACTCATTGTACTTAACTTTCATACAAAATTGACAAATGTCATTTCTAAGGGATTTTTTTCTTAATGAAAGTAATAGTCTTTAATGTGAAGATGAAAATAGTTTCTAAGCCAGTAAATGTCATTATGTCTGGAAATAGAATCTTTGTTGATGCATAAGGATGAGTAATGCTATAATTTGCTCCAGGATCTGTGTCAATGGAGGTATTTGTTGTTGTTGTTGTTGTTTTCGAGACAGGGTTTCTCCATATAGCCCTGGCTGTCTTGGAACTCACTTTGTAGACCAGGCTGGCCTCAAACTTAAAAATCCACCTGCCTCTACCTACCGAGTGCTGGGATTAAAGGCATGTGCCACCAAGCCCGGCACCAAAGGTATTTTAATGCTGAGCTGATCACTTATGAATGTATTGGTTATTTCAACCATGGTGACCTGAAGCAGATCCACACAATAGTCTGCTGGAGCAGGGAAGAGAGGGGACTGGTACAGGGCTGCACTGACAGGGGACAAGATACTGGAACAGAGGTTAGAGTTAGAGAGGAGCAAATTTAGACCCAGTTTCAGGGCAAGGCACTCCTATAGGATGGAGCAGCAGCTCCAAGTCCTGATGGATGCATACTGCAGAAGATGAAGCAAAAAGGCTTAAGAGCCTGTGGCTCTTAATGGTCACCACAACACAAGGAACTGTATAAAAGGGCAGCAACATTAGGAAGGTTGAGAAGTCCTGAAGGAAGGGTTTAGTGGTAGAGATCCACTCTGCCATTTACTGATTGTAGTAGTATCTTACAGTGTCCAGGGGCTTTTATGCTGACCAAGAATATAGGCATTATTCCTAAGTGATGAATGACTTTGAAGGAACAATGATGTTCTTCAGAACACCTTGGTACTTTTGCAATTGCTGAAACATTAGTTCACTGATGTCTAATTGCAATATTTTCCATAGGTTCTCATCTTCCTGCTTGCTTGCCTCTGCCTTTTCCCCTGGGAAGGGCATGCCTCACTGCCTCATAAAGACAACTGAAGGAAAGCCGTAACTGCAGTATTTTTTTTTACAGTCTCTAGGAATTTCATTTGTCCACTCTGGTGTGTAACTTTTCCTAGATGTTTTTTAGTGGCTTTGTATGTTAGAGTTACAGAATGGCTTCTTTAAGTGATAGTGCAGGTACCATTCTCAGCTTGGTAACATCAGTCCGTGCTGATGCACAACCCTGACCAGTTCCTGTAGGTTATTGTTGGCAGCAACTCAACCCCTTGGGTTAGCGAAGTTTTCCCATCTGTGTGCCTTCCACTTCAGAATTCTGTACAGTTAAATGGCTTTTATGTAAAAAGAACTGCCCACAGTTCCTGACACATTGTAAGTGTCCATTAGATACTAAGAAGCAAGGGCTAATTATTATTAAGTGATCCACACTAAATATTTGTGTATTAAACACTTGTAATTTGTGCCTTTTCCTACCATTCCATGCCATTAACCAACTGATAGACCCTCTTTCCTTGTTAAGCTCTAGCTAAGGTAAAATTGCTTATTGAATTTGAATAGTTCATTGGTCTCATTTAGGAATGGAATAGATATTCAGTAAGTGGGATGCATGTAACACACAAATCATTAAGGTTGATTTTGTCCTTAAGTATTTTCCTGTATAGGAAGGGAGCCAAAGTGTCTTACTGACAACTTAAAATGACACCCTATATATTAGTCAGGGTTCTCTAAAGTCACAGAACTTACGGAGTAAAGGAATTTATTGATGACTTACAGTCTGAAGTCCAATTCCCAACAATGGTTCAGTAGCAGCTATGATCCAAGGATCTAGCAGTTACTCAGTCCCACACGGCAAGCAGGCAAAGGAGTGAGAGCTAGTCTCCCTTGTTCCAGTGTCCTTATATGATCTCCAGCAGAAGGTGTAGCCCAGATTAAAGGTGTGCGCCATCACACCCTTAACAGATTAAAGGTATGTGCCTTTACACCTTTAATCCCAGATGACCTTGAACTCAGAGATCCCTCTGTCTTAATCTTCTGGAATCCATAGCCACTATGCTATCAAGATCTCCATACCAAGCCTGGCGTGGTAGCACACGCCTTTAATCCCAGCATTCTGGAGGCAGAGGCAGGCAGATTTCTATGCCAGCCTGGTCTACAAAGTGAGTTCCAGGACAGCCAGGACTATAAAGAGAATCCCTGTCTCGAGAAAAGCAACAAAACAAAACAAAAAACAAAAACAAAAACAAAACAAAAAAGAAAAAAATCTCCATACCAAGATCCAGATCAGAAACTTCTATCTCCAAGCCTCCAGGTTAGGGTCACTGGTAAGCCTTCCAATTCTTGATTGTAGTTCTTTCCAAATGTAGTCAAGTTGACAACCAGGGATAGCCACTATACCCTAGTACTGTAATATTGTAGCTGGACCATGAAGATGCATAAGTTGGAGAGAGTAAAAGAAGTATTTTAGGTGGAGGAAAGAAACTTCAAAGACCATCCCACAGAGGCAATAAACCTAGCTATTTATGGGAAACAGTTCATTCATTTCAGAAAGATTTATAAAACACCTGGTATTTGATACTGTTCTAGTCCCTGGAGCCCAGCACTATAAAAGGAAAATAAGTGTTTGTTTTGGTAGGACCTACACTCAGTGAGGCAAAGCACAAATGGAGAACAGATCAATTACATAACTTCAGGTTGTGATAAGTACCAGGAAGCACACAGACCAAGGTGCCTTAGAACTTCTATTGCTGTCGTAAACTATCTTGAGCAAAAGTAACTTAGGGAGGGAAGGGTTCATTTGGCTTTTGTATCATGATCACAGTCTACCACTGAGTGAAGCCAAAGTAGGAACTCAGGTTTTCAGGTTTTTCCTAGATTATAGAGGGCTGCCGTTTTGCCTCATCTCTCTCTCTCTCTCTCTCTAGTGAATTTCTCTTGTATCCCTTCTAAGGTTGCTAAGCCCTTTGGATCAGTAGCCACAGCACTGTCTCATTAATTTCGTCCTTAGAGTGATATATCTTTAATTAGAAGCACATTGGGGATTAAGGCCTTAAATATAAATGCTGAGGGAAAATGGCATTTATCCCATAAAATATAGAAAAGAGAATACAGTTTCTCTCTGAAGCAAAAAGTAGAAAGATTTTACTACAATTAAACACCAAACTCGCCCTGACAAAAAGAAGTGCATTGAGCCTTGTGAGCTCTTGTCAGTGGGAAACCTCACTTATTCTCTAGCATCTCCTCCTGGTTAAAGCAGTTTGACACTGATTGTGCAGTGACATGCCTTCTGTATGCTGGTGTGGGGAGGAGTGGGTTCTGTGGCTGTTAAGTCTAGTACACTCTACTGAGTTTGTTTCCACCTAGAATGCTGACTTTAAACCCTGACTCCATCTATTGGAGCTTGTGTGGCAGAGGTCAGATAGTATGAAACCTGAGCCAGGATTTATGCCATCAGAATGAAAAATTTGCATCTTTGAAGTGGTGCTACTACATAAGCAAGAACAGAAAAAACAAAACAAAACAAAACAAAACAAAAAAAAAACAAGTGACAAATCTCAAACTCTGTGCATAATGACAATTCTCAAACTCTGCATTCAGTTTCTTTCATAACAGAAATTTGCAAATCCATGCCTGATTCAAGTTAGCAAGTATTTTACAAAACAAATGCCAATGAAAACCAACTTGTTAATTCTTTTGTATTTAAGTGAGTTAAAATTATTTGACTCTCAAAATTGGCCGTCTGTGAGACAACTGGAGACAGATTTATTGGTCACGAGCTAAGGCTGTTTTTATTTTGGATGCTGTGAACCAGTCAGTCAATGTATACAGTGCAGAGGGTTACACAACAACTTGAAAGGATGCCTTTCAGAGTCAATTAAGACCAAGTTCTAAATGGTTTTCATCATTCTGTGATTTGTGTAGCTTGTCTAAAGCTTTCCTGGAGTTTAACTTGGTTCTGAAATCCACTTTGCTGTCCAAAAATCATCGAAAGGGAAAAACCTTCCCTAGTCACTGGTATCCTTTCATTTGATCAATGTTTGATTGAATGATTTCTATGGACAAGGGTATTTCTAAGCCCCAGGAAGGGGATAGCTGTGGAGACATCTCAGTTGATAAAGTGCTTGCCTGTATAAGCATGAAGATATGAGTTCAGTCCCTACAACACACATAAACCAAGGCATGGTGGTGTGTGTTTGTTATTCTAGCACCATGGGAGACACAGATGGATCTCTGGAGCTTTCTGGCCAATCAGCCTAATGTAAATAGGTAAGTCTCAGGCCAGTGAGAAATCCCATCTTTATCTGATAATTTTATATCCGCCTATTCCAATCATGTGGTAAGACAAATCTTTGTAAGAGTTTTACATGTTAAAGTATAAAAAACAGAGGGACTAGAGAGATGGCTCAGCGCTTAAGAGCACTGGCTGCTCTTCCGAAGGTCCTGAGTTCAAATCCTAACAACCTCATGGTGGCTCACAACCATCTGTAAGGAGATCTGGTGCCCTCTTCTGGAGTATCTGAAGACAGCTACAGTGTACTTACATATAATAAACAAACAAACAAACAAACAAATAAATTTTCAAAAAATTATTAAAAAAAAACATACTGACTTTAAAAATTGCCGACTTGGTAGAACACATCTTTATCCCAGCACTTGGGAGTTGGAAGATGGATTTCTCTAAGTTCTAGGCCAGCCTGGTCTCTATAGCAATTTTCAAGTCATCCAAAGCTATCATTGTGAGACTCTGACTCAAACCAATCAGTCAACCAACCAGATAAAACCCAAAGCTGAATGGTTCTTGGATGATAACAAAGGTTGATCTTTTGCCTATGCCTCCATTCCACACCTCATACAAAGAAAACAGCTCCCGATAAAGTAGTTGTTGTGATGGTGAATCTCAGTCATTAACTTGATAAGATAAAGACTTGTCTTGCCTTTGGTACGTCTGTGATAGATTATCTTAAAAAGGTTAACTGGCCTGGGAGGATATCCACTGTGGACAGCACCATTTTCTGGGCTGGGATCTTGGCCCATATAAAAAGGGGGGAAAAAAACTGACACAAGCACTCATCATTTCCTTATTTCTGACCATAGATGCAATGTGGCCAACTACTACAAGACACACCCTTCCCAAGTCTGGTCGCTCAGAGCCTTGACTTCCCCACCACAGCAGACTATACCTCAAACCGCTAGCCAAAATAAACCCTTCCTCTTTTATACTACATATTATGTTTTTCAAGATACTTTTGTCCCAGTAGTAGGAAAAGTAACTAAGAAAGTTGTCTTCTGGGACTTTTGCAACAGCAGAAAGTATAGGTGTACAGGCCGATAAAGAGTTGATGTGCAATGGATACTAGCCGTGTTACCAGAACACTTACAAAGGCCACCTTTCCTAGCTGTGGCCAGTTAGATTTGCTTCTGGGAAAAAAAAATGACTAGGAGCTGAAAGTTAAAAGGTTCAAACTATGGAAAGATTGCTGCATGCACAGTAAAAGGTAATTCCAGGAGGACCACTAATAACACGAGGTGGCACATGTGTGATAGTGAAGCTGAGAAAGAGGTTGAGTGTACTACGAGGCAAAAGGTATGGTTAGAAGAGAACTTAGAATGACATTCTAATCTGGCACCTTTCCCTAAAGTATCTGGTGATGCCTTTGAGGGGTTTCTACCAATGTATTGACATACTCGCATCTGCTTTAAAATGACAGTTCCTGATGTGTTAAAATAGTGGCTAGAATCTGAACACAGCACACTAGGTCAAACAGTTCCATGTGTGAGAGTTTTTTGTGTTTTGGTTTTTTTTGGGTTTTTTTGGTGGGGGGGTGGTGGTGATGGCGGCAGAAAGAGAAGAGGAAAAGAAAGAGAGAGAGGGAGAGGTGTTCCCCTTAATTATATGGAAAATGATGTAATTCAGGTAAAGGTGGGAGGTGAGCCAAGTGGATTCTGGGAATATGGTGCCTGTTGTCTTGGGAACAGATATGCCAGTCATGCTGTCCTCTATGTGATGTCATAGGTTTGGGGGCTCCCGATGCCAACAGTTTCAGTAGGAGTGTGGTATATGTACTGAGGGTGTGATGTGAGGATAATGGTCCAGGATAGTTAGGAACTGTTGCAGTGGTCTGGGTAAGTAGTAAGGAGGTCCTGAACTAGATTACTGTTTCCCAAAGACATAAAAATAAATCTTTCACACAGTCTTGGGCCAGATCCCCTCTGAGTTATTTACAAGAAAGCAGATAATCATATCTATATGCAGGAAGAGCTATTTGATTTCTTTTATAAAAATAAAACAGGGACCTGTCAACACTGTCTCAAAGTTCTGTGATATTTCAGATTTTTTTCAGCAGGAAAACAGTTGAGCAGACATTCACTCATCCATGCTTACAGTAACTCTTCTCCTTTTCTAGGAAGCCCTATGTAGATTCGTCGGAACTGAATACATAAATCTTAATCGCGGCATATGTTCTGCCATCTGCGGGTGTATTTTCAAGCCTGTGCAGGTATGACTTGATGCCACAATGAACGAATGGACTAGGAAGATCAAAGTTGTTTCATCGGGTCCTGTGATTTATAATTTCCAAATCAATGGGAAGAGAAAACAACAAGCATCAAGCATCCATCTCTGCTTGTACCAGGTCACACGCTGTAATGCTATCCAAGCACAAGTTTCCATGGTAAACAGGGTAAGACTTGCCAATACTTCACAGGGATCCAAAAGGAGGCAATGTCCCTCTTGGGAGAACTTTGTAACTGGAAAAGAAAATCTTTACCAATGAAATCTCCAGCAAAAGGAAAGTTGCAGATGATATTTTTTGCAAATGGCTTCTTGCCAAATATCTCCTCAACAAGTATGGCTGGCAGTGACCCACTCGTTCGACTGCAGAGGTGGTAAAGATGCTCTCGCCAGTACTTGTTTTCATTTGGACCCAACTTCCTAGAAAAAGAAAAAAAATAAAGAAGAAGAAGGAAAAAAATACTTACTTTGAGTTGAAAGTTTTATCTCAGTCCAAAGGTGACTTAAAAAGATTTCTTTTGAAAATTGAATTAATTCAAGTGACATCTGTAAAATTTAGTCACTTGGGAAGGTACATCTACAAGAAAAATCTCTCTGGGCACCAAAAAAATTTACATTTTCTTATTTTTTGTGAGTTTTGGAAGATTAATGATTTTTGACTGTTTCTCTTGAAAGAGTTTAACCCTGTTAGTTTCAGGCAATTTGTCCTTTTGAAATCATTTGAGTCAAACAGATATTTTTTTGCCTATGATTAACATAAAATAAGACTTTAGTTATGAATTCACTAGGTCTCTTAAATATTAGGGTGTATGGCACATGTTTAACAGAAAAGAAATCTCTTTATATATAAGAGTTTAAGTTGGGCATGAGCGTGCACACTTGAAATCCTAAAACATGGGAGGTTGAAGCAAAGGGACAGAGAGTTTGAATCAAGCCTGTCTCAATAGAACAACAGAAAAAGGAGAAGGAGAAGAAAAAGACTAATTTTAATACAAAGCATTAAAAGAGAGCTTCCTGTTGGAATATTGTCTTAGTCGTTGTTCTATTGCTATGAGGAGTCACTATAAACATGGCAGCTCTTATGATGGAAAACATTTAATCAAGACTGGCTTATGGGTTATTGTCAAGGCAGGAAGTATGGCAGTGCGCAGCTAGACATGAGGCTGAAGAAGAACCTGAGAGTTCTACATCTGGATTGGCAGAAAGACAGAATGAGACACTGTGCTTAGCTTGTGCTTCTGAAACCTCGATGTCCATCCCCAGTGACATAGTTCCTCCGACAAGGCCACGCTTACTCCTACAAGGCCACACCCACTCCTACAGGGTCACACCCACTCCTACAAGGCCACACCTACTCCTATAAGCTCACACTTTTTAATTTATTTTTATTTTTATGTATATGAGTACACTGTAGCTTTCTTCAGACACATACCAGAAGAGTGCATCGGATCCCATTACAGATGGTTGTGAGCCACCATGTGGTTGCTGGGAATTGACTTCTGAAAGCAGTCAGTGCTCTTAACCACTGAGCCATCTCTCCAGCCTCCAAGGTCACACTTTCTAATGTCACTTCATAAGCTTTCAAATACCTGAGTCCATGGGGACCATTCTTATTCAAACTGCCATAGATATATAAAGCTACTCTCACATAACACATTATTTGATAGTGAAGAATAATAGGATAGTAAAGATGCAGTCAGTTTTAGAGATGAAGACTAAACAAGGTGACTTGAGAATGCAAAAATGGGAGAAAGTAATATTGATAGGAGGACAGATGCAGGTTTGTTTTTTTTTTTTCTGTTTTGAGAGTTGGGGACCTAAAGGATGGGTGAGTTGGAGATGGCACTTCGGCTGAGAGCTTTCGGTGAACACAGACATGGGGGTTAGAATCTCAAGTAGCCGGGGTAGGTAGGAGCATAGGAGAGGAAGTAAAAAATATAAGCTGTTTCTTACTGGGTGTGCTACTCATAGTTTGGGTGGGCAGATTTTTGACATTTTAGTGAGTATGTTTCCTGATTTCAGCCTTTGAAAAGCCAGTACTATTCTTTGTCACAGGGATCACTATACATAATTGTTCCTTAACACTTTAAAAAAACACTTTCTGGGAGGAAGTTAAATTGATTGAGTACATAGAGGACACCGATTTTTAGGGCAGGTTTTAGTTCTTAGGTGGTATAGGGACTGCATTCTAGCATGACCAAACTCATGAGTCTAAGCAGTTGTTCCAGAGACGGACTCCGAAGAGGGAAACACCAGGAAGCAGGAGAATCAGTTCAGCCTAGGCAAGAGTTAATGCACACTTGATCTAAACAATCTCATCACTTTCCTGCTTGAAAACACTTCACGGAAAGTTTTAAAAAGCTCTTCTTGCTTCTAAAGCCCCACAGCACTACACTATAGAGCACTTTCTGCTCTAGCTGCTTTCCTGTTTCCTGCTTTCCCCAAATTAATATCATATGTTATATTCAGAATTACAAAAACAAGATTCTTAGAGGGTGATCATAACACCCTCTCTACAACACATGTACTAATTATAGTATCAACACACGGGGCGTGGAAAGCTTTGTTTTAAAAAAACAAGCCCGCTTCTCTGTTTCTTCTTAGATAGGATTTGGTTTCTTTCACTTTTTTTGACTCTTTCCTCCTCTTTAAAGGAAGACTCTGTTGACAGTACACTGAAAGATTTGGAGTCCCAGATGTCAGAGCAGTGGGAACTGAACATGGAGAGGCATATGGAGCCTGTCAGAAGCACCATGAGCAGCCAAAACAGGAGACAGTGCCCAAGGCAAGAGAGGCAAAGAGATGTTTGCTCTGCTGTGTGTGTGCAGGAAATCCAGGAGACTAGTGGTGACGGCCAGAAGGGCATGGTTGCCTGGCAAGCATTAGTCTGAATGTATCAAAAGGGTGTCCCAACTCAACACAGCTGTGACTTCATCTTGTAATGTGTCCCCTCCCTGCTGGTGAAATCCTGCTGCCTTCTGATTTTCTGGAAGAACTTGAGAAGGGACTATGCCAATGGGATATAAAGCATAGACATTTTATGGTTAGATTTTCCTCAGAAAATCCATTTCAGGTGCTTTTGTGTTTGTTTGTTTGTTTGTTTGAACCAAAAAAGGGGATTTTAGCATATTCCAACTGATGAGGTTTGCACATTTTTGCAGCTGTCCTGGGACTTACCATCTCAAGTTTGAATCTGATTCTATTCATTAGCCAAGTTTTTATTCTCTATAACTCTTCTCTTGGTTCATGTTCCTTTAAAAAAGAAACCTCAAAAAAAAAAAATCAATCTAAAGTCATTGCATCAAAATCCAGAGCTCAAGTCTAAATTCTCTTCTACAAACTTAAGTGGTTTTGTCTCAGACAGGGTCATTTTCAGTGACTGGCATTCTGATGCCATGAATTAACTATAATGAAGGAGAGATGTTTACCTTTCAATTTTACCAAACTGGCTTGCATTGTAGATTTTTGGGGGGCTAGATTCCCATCAGGTTTCCTTGTGAAAATTCACTAATGGTTCTATAATGGGGATGGGGCACCCTGAAAAAAATTGATAACATCTTTGTTTTTAGTTTCTCTGGCATTTTATATGGCATAAAGATTTTCATTTATGTTAACTCATTAAGTCCTCCAAACACCAAAGAAAGGATTAATCCAAAATCATGGCATCAAAATCCAGAGCTCAAGTCTAAATCCTCTATTACAAACTTATGTGTTTCTGTTTTAGGGTCATTTTCAGTGGCTGGTGTTCTGATGCCTTGAATTAATTAAGAATAGAATTCTGAGTAATGAGCCTTTCCAGTTATGACTTAGTGTTTGCAGCCTTGAATAATGAACGGATATTAGTTATATGGGAAGTTCTTAGCACAGTCTTCTAGAAGTTCTGATCTCAGGGCTGGGAATGTAACTCAGTGATTGTATGCTTTCTAGTGGGGAGTAAGAGTGAGGAGAACGAAGAGGAGGAGGAGGAGGAGGAGGAGGAGGAGGAGGAGGAGGAGGAGAAGAAGAAGAAGAAGAAGAAGAAGAAGAAGAAGAAGAAGAAGAAGAAGAAGAAGAAGAAGAAGAAGAAGAAGAAGAAGATTAGTTTTGCTGCCAGCTTTTGTGGCTCATAGACCTCAGTGATAGAGAACACTGATAATGACAGCTTCTGGTTACTATTTTCTCTACATTTCGTGTACTATGATTCCCAGAAGTATTTCTGATGACTGTGGTAACCCTCAGTTGCTCCCGTCAGCAGTTCTTTGAAGATCTTGAGGGTCACTCTAGTCTTTTGATTCTTAGGAGAGCTCTTTAGCAGGAAGAGGGCTCAGCATCACCTTGATGCTTGAGAACTTATCAAAAATTTTTTAAGATTGGCTCCAGAGTGAACTGGGGGATCAAGACTGTTGGGCCTGAGACTTTCCACTGCTTGAGAATTCCTGAACTCTGAGGTAGCTTTGATTTCTTCCTTCGAAGTTCTATGAATAGTTTATAACCTTTCTCTCTACAAGCTCATTCTTTTTCTTGCTGAACATTTATGTGAAACAAATCCCAGGATCTGTCTTAGACATCTTCAAGTTCTCAAAACTTCATGATTTTTTTTAGCAGTGACCCTGTTATGAATAGAACTCAAATCAATTCCCATGACCACTTAGCAGCAACAATAAGATAAAGTCTGTTAGGTTTGATCCATGCCCCAATCCCATTTTTAATGCTTTAACTGCAGAAATCTTCATAATAATCATGTTGAAATACATTGTAAACATGTATGAAATACTTAAACAATTAAGAAATATATTTTTAAATCCCCATAAAATACAAGTCTTATTTTAAAAACAATTACAAAATTTATTTTTTTCTTTTTGAGATTATAATATAACTATATCATTCCCCATACCCTTTCCTCTGTCCAAACCCTCCTGTATACTCCTCTCTGCTCTCTCCTAAATTCATGGTCTCTTTTTTCATTAATAGTTGTTATTACATGCATATAAGTCATATATGTGCATATATATTCTTATATTTTTGGTTGTGAGCCTAGCCTTTAAATGGCTGAGCCATCTCTCCAGCCCAATACATATATATTCTTAAATATAATCTGTTTAGCCTGTATGACGTTACTTGTGTGTGTTCTCAGGATTGACCATTTTGGTCTCTGATAGTTGATTGGTATGCTTTTCTCTGGGCAACTCTCATGTTAAAGAAGATTTATATAGTGAAAAAAAATGCTAAGAAGTGAATAGGTCATTTGACTTTTAGTAGCAACTGGATTGTAAAAATCTCTAGTGGTTAAGAAATATACATCATAAAAATATATATATCATATCAAAACACTTGAGTATATCCTTTATTGTCATGGAATAATGCCACATTCTTTTTGAGCACAAACTTCTTGTGCCTCTTCTCATCTGTCCAGAACTTTTGTAGTCAACACTTCTTTTACTCAATCATCAAACTCTCGCTTTCCTTTGAGAAAACCCCTGCCTTCCCAGGTAGCAATGCTCTTGGCCTCTCTCATTCAGCCAGAGCAATCCTGTTCTGCTCTATGTGTTTGGTGCAGAGACCAGCATGTGCTCTGACTTCACGGAATCTGGAGGTTTCTGGCAAAGCTCAAGGCAATGTAGCCTACACTGAACACAAACAGAACCATGAGAGGAGAAAGTCTCTCTCTCTCTCCTCCTCATGCTTTGAATAATGCTGAATGAAGTGGTTTCTGGGGTAGGGGACTTATGGCTACAAGATTAAAGTAAGGCATAGAAACAGGTATCTTGTAGATGGTACAGTGTGGCAACTAAAAACCCAAACTTAAACCAAAATCAAAACCAAAATACCTTGGTCTTTGTTAACCATATTGGACTATATCAGTCTATATTATTAGTCTATATTAGTCTTAGGGCCACGTGTGGGCTTCTGTGAAGTAAATGAATGTGACCGAATTTATACCAGTCTTGTTTTAAAAACTCGAGGCACTATTGCTATGCTAGTTGACACAATGCCATGGAACAAAGCTTGAGGAACTACAGTCCTAAGCCAGTGGTTAAGGATTTGCATCAATGAAAAGAAAACTCATCTTTATGGAATGGGTTGGATGTTATGGTAACAATGGCAACCGCAGCAAGTGGTCCTTTACTATAGATAAGTTCAATATTTTTTTATAATCAGTTACAAATACCCTTTGATATTATTTATTTATTTTATTTTATTTTTGCTTTCTGAGAGAGGGTCTCTCTATGTAGTCCTAGCTGTCCTGGGGCTTGTTATATACAAAAGTCTAGCCTTGAACTCACAGATTTCCACCTACCTCTGTCTCCCAAGGGTTGGGATTAAAGACAGGTCATCACACCCTTCAAGAAGATCATGCCCATACCATTGCCATGCTCTCACACAGCTTCATTATGCCAAGTGGTTGAGACAAGGGCCACTTCAGGCCATGTGCTTAAGATGTCTCAGTGAAGGACCTGAAGTGTGTCTTTCCATTTAACTGACTCTTTTCTATGTGTTATACTTTAGGGTGAAGCCAAGCCGCTCACAGTAAACAGCCTGAGGCAGAGAGCTCTTAGTAAATACCACAAACATGAGCAGCTGTTCCAGTCCACCTAGTGCCCTCTCCCCTTCAGAAGCTCTTCTCAGCCAGCTACCTATTCCCTCCCCACCTATCCGCCCTGCTTCCTGCTTTTGATCTTAGTCTGACATCTAGTACTTTTACAGTGTTTTCAATAGACATAAAAGCTTAAAACCTCTGTCACTGACCTAAAAATCTCTGTTTCTCATACATAAAATGACGACAATATGACATCCATTGTCTACATAAAAACTCCTAGTGGGTACTGTCTGCTTTCTGTGTGCTGGGTACAATTTTAAGTCCATTATCACTATAACAACATTTAAGTTTAATTCTCTTAACCTTATATTGTTACAATTGTATCTAGATTGTGTAGGTGAGGACTGTGTCTCCTGGTAACACAACTAGTAAAAGGAACCTAATTTGAACTTTAATACTAACTACTATTGAGCCAACTAATTGATCAGCCACTATACTATGATTCTTTACTGTTAGTATAAGAAAATACTGATATTGTGTTTTAGTTAGGGTTTTAGTGTTGTGAGCCATGTGAACCTTGTCGTGACCAAGGCAACTCTTATAAGGACATTTAATTGGGGCTGGTTTACAGGTTCAGAGGTCCAATCCATTATCATCAAGGTGGGGACATGGCAGCGTCCAGACAAGTATGGTGCAGGAAGAGCCGAGAGTTTTACAACTTCATCTGAAGGTTGCTAGGTAAGACTGGCTTCCAGGCAGCTAGGAGGAGAGTATTAAAGCCCATGCCTATAGTGACACACCTACTCCAACAAAGCCAAACCCATTCCAACAAGGCCACAGCTCCTAATAGTGCCACTCCCTGGGCCAAGAACAAATCATAACATATTATATAATAAAAAATGTATCAAAATGGCAAATCTACTGGGAATAATGGTGCATTCTATTTTTTTGATATTTTCTTTATTTACATTTCAAATGTTTTCCTCTTTCCAGGTCTTCCCTTTGGAAACTCCATATCTCATTCCCCCTCCTCCTGACTCTATGAGGGTGCTCCCCTACCCACTCACCCACTCCTGTGTTCCTGCCCTGGCATTCCCCTACACTGAGGCATCGAACACCCTCAGGACCAAGGGCCACTCCTCCCACGGATGTCCAACCAGGCCATCCTCTGACACATAGCCAGAACCATAGGTCTCTCCATGTGTTCTCTTTGGTTTGTGGTCTTCTCTCCAGGATCTAGGGAGGGGGGGGGTCTGGCTGGTTGACACCGTTGCTTCCCCCATGGGACTGCAAACTTCCTTAGCTCCTTCAGTTCCTTCTCCAACTCCTCCATTGGGGGGAAAGGGAGGGCGTGCTCAGTCTAATGCTTGGCTTCAAGCATCTGCCTCTATTTGTCAGGCTCTGACAGAGCCTCTCGGGAGACAGCCATATCAGGCTCCTGTCAGCTAATGGTGCATTCTTTTAATCCCAGCATTTAGGCAGAAGCATGAGAATCTCTGTGAGTTTGAGGTCAGCCTGGTCAACATAGCAAATTCTGGGCAAGCCAAAATTACATAGTGAGACTGCTCTCACTATCAAAAGGCTCATCTAGTGATTTTTGTCTGTTACCCATCCATTCATATCACTTTGTATTGATAGTATATGTGTAGTTGGTATGGATTGCATATTCATGTCTCCAAGAATTCAAGTGTTGGAACATTATTCCCCATTGCAATGGTATCCAGAGACACTGAGAACTTTAAGAGCTGGTTTGGGCTTTAAGAAGAATTCATCTTGCTTTTAACAGACTAGATTGGTTGCTACAGAGCAGGTTGTTACAGGGCAATGCCCTTCCCCTTTTCTGTTGTGTTCCGACCTACCACCCCAGTAGCTACTTAAGCTTGGATTTCCAGCCTCTAGATTTCTACCACCAGCCAGAGTACACATCTTTCCTTTTGTGTTTTCTAATCTGTTATTCCTTTATAGCTTCAGAAAATGGAATAGTAATGAGCTATTTATTTCAGGGAGTGCGGGAGGTGGGGAGGGAGAGGGAGAGGGACAGGAAGAGGGTGAGGGTCAGGGAGAAGAGAGAGACCATTTTGGCTCTTGATATTTTTGTTCAGAGTTTCCTAAAAATAAACCTAATTGTTGTGTTAATATTAGATCAGGACATGCGGCTATGTGGCTAGTTGGGGGGAATTTTGCCAACTGGATTAACCCTTTTCACACTCATCATCACACAGCTAGAGGCTGTGGGAAGATATACTCTCTGGTTCATTTCTTGGTAATGAGACTCCTTAATGGGAGGCAGGACCACGTCCGGAACTCATTGGAGCTGGTGTTTAGGCTGCTGGCTCTATTACAAACTCAATAACTGGCACCATGCAAGCCACTTAACCCTTCCAAGTGTCAGCTTTCTGTGCGTGAGGCTTAGAACTAACAGATGTATAAATTGTAGACTCTAAATCTTTTAGACATATGGTTGTTACCTTATATTCACATTCATATTACTGTCTAGCCTCTGATACTGACACGGTGGCATATTTGGATAGTATAGTACACTGTCGCAGAAATTTTCATGTCTCAGGCATAAGCCCATCTCATCTGTCTTGAACCTGCTGTAGCAATGTTCCCTTACATGAAGACTGATAGGTGTGTGGAGAGAGGAGGATTTCTAAATGATACTTGGTCTCTGTATTGTTTGATGGTTAGAAATGCTGTGAAACTCCCATCACACATTCCCGTATAGGTATGGCTGCTGTCATTCCCCCAGTGTTCTGACACACAAAGGGCAAGCCACACAACCAGAGTCAACAAGGTCACAACCTCTGTCCTAGTCAGGTCCCAGGGAGGAATACTGCAAGTGTTCCACTGTATACCTTATGAACATGATATAGTGACAGTACTTTTAAATCCCAGGACACAACTTCAATTGGTAGTACTGTCCAGGTAGAGCATATTTGAGCTTCAAGGGTCAGGCAGAAAATGAAGACACAGAGGTTCAGAGAGAACACAAGAGCTGCCTGAGGCTGCTCAGTCCATCAGCAGTCTGACAGGCTGGGACCCAGATCACCTGGTTCTCAGACTGGGTTCTTGCCAATATCCAGCATACCCTTATTTACACAGATGACATTAATAGAATTGCCCCGAGCAATGGTTCAAAGAGATACTCATAAAATACCAAAAGAACACAAAACCTCTAAAATTCTTAGATGATTTGTATGTTTTCTTTTACACCGTATGAAAGAAACATAGATAGTTAAGCAAACATCATTTTAAATGATATAAGACTATGTATATATAATTTAGTGGCAATTACTGCCTTGCTTTGGGGACTGATACAGAAACATGACATTCATCAAACCAGTAAAAATTTACATTCAGATGTTTACATGATTCAAAGTGATCAGCTTCACAGACATCTTAGTCTGGCATTTGAAAGAAGTCTTTTACTTGTGTGGGGCACAAGGTAAACATTTATTCCAGACCAACCACCAGGAGATAAGAGTCCATGAGAAATGGCTTGCAACACACAGCATGAAGGGGAGGTCATGGTGGACTAGCCAAATGTGAGTCCATAATGGATTATAGGGAAAACAAATATTATGTTTGGAAATTCAGACGGAGTCAGATGAATTCCAGACAGAATTATAGTGATTTTCCTATTATTTTTTAATATTTGTCAGTCTCTTAAGTTAGCCCTGTGTCGACTTTTGTAGTTTCCCTCAAGAAAGTTGGTAAAATGCCAAAAGAACTTTAGACAAGGAAAAAAGTCAGTTTGTTCCCTTGAAGAAGAAAACAAAAAGCTCCCAATCATGTGAAGATGTTATAAAATATTTTAGCTGCCTGAAGAGATGAATTAGAGAAGATCTAGAAAGTGCACCCNTTTTTAAGACATTTTTTGGTAGGTTTTATAAGTTTGTTTTCATGGTTTCCATTTTTGGATAGTTTATCGGTATACAGAGATATTGCTTTTTTAATATTGCTTTTTGTATCCTACAACTTGTTGATTTCATTTATTCATTGTAAAATCTGTGGAGTATTAACATTTCCTATTATCTGCAGAATAGTTTAACTTATTTTCAGTTTGGATGCTTTCTATTTTATCTTATTGCCTAATTCTTCTTGACTTATGCTGACTCTAATGACGTGAATGGGCATTCATTCCTGTCTTAGACTTAGAGAAAAAGCTTCTGACCTCTCATAATTGAGTACCCTGTTAGCTGTAGGTGTGTCAGATGTGGCTTTTTTATTGTATTGTGATAGGCTACTTCTATAAGACATTTTATTATAAGAACGTGTTGAATGTTGTCACATGCTGTGCAATGACCAGACCTCTGCCATTCGTTCTGCTGATGTGGTTTATCATATTTCCTCATTTGTAGTCACCCTTTCATCCTAGGAGACATCTCAGTTGGCTTTTCAATGTGCTGCTGAGTTTGGCTTGCTAGTATTTTATTGAGGACTTCCTCATCTAGGAAACAGGAATGTTGACTTGTGCTTAAAAATACTTCTAAAGTGTTCATGTCTGGCTTTATCATTAGGGCGATACTGGTCTGGTAAAGTGAGTTTAGAACTATTTTCTTTTCTTTAATTGCTAGGGTGCATTTCAGAAGTATTAGTGTCATTTCTTTAACGTTTAGTGGGATTCAAGAGTGAAGTCATCTGGCCCTGTATGGGAGACATTTATATCGATCTGTATGTCTTCTATTTCTCATGACTCAGTCTTGTTATGTTAAGGAATTTATCTATTTCATTTGTGTAATTTTATTTGTTGATATAAAATTATTTAAAATATCCCATTTTCCTATGGTGCTAACTGTATTGTCTCTCTGATTTATGGTGATTAATGTGAATTCTTTTTCAGACAATTTAAAGACATCTAGTTTTTTTTGTTATGGTTAATAGAAATTTGTTGGTTCCTTTGATTGTGTTTTCTCTTGCTTCTTCATGTACCCATAAAACTAATGTGTTGTCTGTTATGTAGTTTTTATAGACTGACTTTGAGAGGGAAAAAAAATCCTTATTTAGCAGTGATTAATATGAGGAAATGAGAGACTAACCTTTATTAGACAAAAACCTGATGAAAATAAATGATTTTGGTTGTAAAATACCACAGCAAGAAGATAGTGTACAAGTGGCACAAGGTCTTACAACTAAAAGAAGAAAAGGCAAAACTTCTGTGGAAGGACACTTCTACCCAGGACATAAAAGATTTCCATAGGTTGAGCTGAGAATAAGTCAAAACCCACACTCCAAAATTGTAAAGCACTAGAGAAACAATGTACAGTAACAACATATCAGTTAGTAGGACTATCAAATGAGGACTATCATATATATATATATATATATATATATATATATATATATATATATGAATGAAATAAGGAATACAATCATGATACATAGGCTACTGTTTGCTCTCCACAAACTTCCAGTAAGGCTCTATTGCTGAAGACAACACCCACATAACTCAGTGAATACAGAGAAGTGTAGCTGGTGCCTATCTAAAAGCTTCTATGAGAAGGAACTCACACCTGACACTGAGTGGCCAAAAACCTGAAACGAGATAAGTCAGGAAACAAGGGGAAAAACCAAGTGCTACTGTTCTGTTAAAGGAACGTAGTAATAACATGACTCCTAACGACATTCTATTGTCCTCTTAGATCAGTGTCTTGCTCAGTCATCATCGGAGAGGCTTCCTCCTGTAGCAGGTTGGAGCAATACAGAGACCCACAGCCAGAGGTTATGTAGAGACTTAGAGACTTTGGGTCACTTAGTCTTAAATGACATGTCTCTAACAAATCCCTCCTCCATTGCTGGTAGGATTGCAAGCTGGTACAACCACTCTGGAAATCAGTCTGGCGGTTCCTCAGAAAATTGGACATAGTACTACCGGAGGATCCAGCAATACCTCTCCTGGGCATATACCCAGAAGATCTTCCAACTGGTAATAAGAACACATGCTCCACTATGTTCATAGTAGCCTTATTTATAAGAGCCAGAAGCTGGAAAGAACCCAGATGTCTCTTAACAGAGGAATGGATACAGAAAATGTGGTACAATGGAGTACTACTCAGCTATTAAAAACAATGAATTTATGAAATTCTTGGGCAAATGGGTGCATCTGGAGGATATCATCCTTAGTGAGGTAACCCAATCACAAGAGAAGTCACTAGATATGCACTCATTGATAAGTGGATATTAGCACAGAATCTTAGAATACCCAAGATACAATTTGCAAAACACAAGAAAATCAAGAAGGAAGACCAGCTTGTGGATACTTCATTCCTCCTTAGAATAGGGAACAAAATACCCATGAAAGGAGTTACAGAGACAAAGTTTGGAGCTAAGACGAAAGGATGGACTATTCAGAGACTACCCCCTCCCCTGGGAATGGATCCCATAATCAGTCACCAAACACAGACACTATTGCATAGGACAGCAAGAGTTTGCTGAAAGGACCCTGATATAACTTTTTTGTATGAGGCTATGCCAGTGCCTGGCAAATACTGAAGTCAATCCTCACAGTCATCTATATGATGGAACACAGGGCCCTCAATGGAGAAGCTAGAGAAAGTACCCCAGGAGCTGAAGGGGTCTGCAACCCTAAAAGAGGAACAACCATATGAACTAACCAGAACCCGCAGAGCTCGTGAATCTAACTGCATATGTAGCAGAAGATGGCCTAGTTGGCCATCATTGGGAAGAGAGGACCCTTGGTATTACAAACTTTATATGCCCCAATACAAGGGAATGCCAGGGCCAAGAAGTGGGAGTGGGTGGGTAGGGGAGCAGGGCGGGGGTGGGGGGGAGGGTACAGGGAACTTTTAGGATAGTATTTGAAATGTCAATTAAGATAATATCTAATAAAAAAAGAAAAACAAAACAAAACAAAAGAGAATGTGGGCAGGGTCATCGTGTAGAGAAGAAGGCAGAAGACATAATTGATATTCATGCACATTTACCCATGGTGCTAGTGGCTTAGGTTCCCTTGCTGTTATT